>SNQJ01S0114296.1:0-21232 GCA_010110895.2 Picea sitchensis
ATCAGTTCCTGTCTTCTAACTTCATACTTTGGGGGGAAATCTGTTACACATAAAAAATACTCACTTTGATAGTGTCGCAAGTGTCGGCATTACAAAGGTCGCAAGTGTCACATTTTTCTCACAAGGTCACAAGTGTCGCATGTTGCTCACAAGTGTCGCAAGTGTCAAAGAGAGCATGCTTCCATGATGCCTATGTCGTGACTATAACGACATGAGGAGGACATTTGAAACACCTCAAACACTTGATTTGGAAGAGGAGAAATGAGTTAGCAGGCTTACAAACCTTTTTCCATCTTAAAGAACCTCAAAACCTAAGTTTTGGAGGAGAGCGCTCCCCTATACCTCTTCTGGGAGCACTGGCGCTCCCCCTTACACTGTCTAGGATCATTATAAATCTCCTTTGGCCCTTTTGAGGGAGTGGTGGTGTCTTCAGGAGTGCTGGCGCCCCCCTTAAGCCTACTGGGGAGTGATACAACGCTCTGATATCCCTTTTGAGGGAGTGCTACCTATTTTAGGTAGCAGTTGAGTTGTTGAGATGAATGGGGGAAGGATCTTTTCATTCTTAGAAGGAAGTTAAGCTTGAATCCCTAGTCCAGCCATGATCTTAGGGAAGATCCTCAACTGAAGGAGGAAAATCCTCACCTTCCCCAAGGATATCTCAAGTTGTTGAGCCTCTCCAAGGCTATATAAGCAAGCTTTCTAATGGTGAAAGGAGGACTGAAAAGGGAGAATCACACCAAACTTATGATCTTATAAGTGGTGTTGGAACAGAGATTTTTTGGAGGCAAGAGACCTATGATCTCATAGGGGAAAATCATTGAATCTATCATCATTCGCATCGTGGATGTTTTGAGCAAGGGGTAGACAAGGAGGACTTGGTGAAACTGCTACAATCCATCTATGGTTGTAAGCAATGTTTTGTCCTCATTAATATGATTTGCTTGGCCTATTTCTTTCTAATTTGTTTTCAATATCACATTAATTTGTCTCTTTAGTAGATATATTTATTTCAGACTAATCTTGATAGAGTAGGAAGTGGTCATACTTTGTTTGTCTACAGAGCTTATCGAGGAGCGAAAGATTGGAGCTCAACTCGGAGCGTGTAGGGACAACGTCGATTAAAGGTACTCCTCTTCTCCTTCCTTCTCACACACTAGTCCATCTAGATCTAAAAGGAAGTCAATGACCATGATAAGCACTTTCTGTCTTAGAGTTAAGAGTCTAGCTCTTTGAGGAGATCTACCTGTCCGTAGGGAGATTTTCCTTCAACAATAGGCATTAGAAAATGCCACTAGGTGTTCATTTGTAGTGATAGTGTTATTTCTTGAGAACTTATGAAGATGCTCCTTGAATTTAGGAAGTGGATGGATAACAAGTGCTAAGTTAAGGGGATAGGACACATGCCATGGTGTGGTTGTGGCGTCTTCTTCAAACTGAAAAAGCCCATACTTTTTAATAACTTTGGTGGGATTTTTGGTAGATTGGATAGGGATATGGTGGCTATATAAGCTACCAATCACTAATGAAGATGAAGACTGAGAAGAGGAATCACTTCTAGTGCCACCAGAGATACCACTAGATGTCATCTTGTGGAGTATAGATGAGGGAAAGAAAGACGAACTAGATGAATCGGAAAAATTTCTCCTTAGGGCACTTTGTTGGGTAGATAACACGACGTTCCTCCTTCCTATTTCAGCAATAGGATTAATTTTGGGTAATAAGCCTCTTCTTCTTCTAGATACATGGGAGTATAAGGACATGAAAGAAAGGCCAAAATAGAAGGAACAAGAAGGTTACTATTGATTTCTAGGCTATCTATGTCTAGCTTCCCAACTTTCTTAGGATTTAATATATTGTTCAATTGCTTCCCATGAATGATTAATATCAACACGGGTATTGGCAGTGTCTAAAATGATGTTAAACATGTTCAAAGAAATGTTGGTTTGATCTTGAAGACTGGGCTTAACATTGGGATTCCTTGTAATAGGTACAATCATTAAGAAATAAAACAGTCAAAGAATCAATATCATAAAAATAGATGTATCGATGAAAATCGAGTATAAAAATTAACCAAAGAGATATTGAAGATCTCCCTAGTATGGTCGCCAAATGAATGTTGAGGAAAAGATATGAATGATCTTACTCAAGAATTTTCAGATTCTTCTTGGCTAAAGAAAAATAGATGAGAATGTCACCCTATGTTTATAGCCATCAAAATTAATATCCTAACTAACAAGTATTGATTACAAGTGTTTAGGCTAGTCTTTTTATAAATAAAAGATTGCTGGAAAATTCATTATTTATATGATTTTATGAATATAACAATTTCTGAAATAAATGTAGAGACAGAATAAAAAAACACAAAGATGACAATCAAGAAAGATGATACATAAAACAATCCTTTATTTCATTCCAATTCACCAAAGAGTCATTCTCTTTACAAAATTTTGTAGTGAACTTTTGGACCAAAGTCAAACTTAGACATCCCCAATGGAACATACAAAAGGACCTCTGATAGAAAACCAAAAACTAAACTCTAAAATCTAGATCAGCTTGCCACAGATTGTTGCCCACTCGACTCTGCAAAATAGCCTTTGTCAGTCATGAAAACTAATTCACAAACATAAAATTCTACACAGACTATCAAAGATAGATCAACACCTCTGAAAAAAGTGTCTGGATGATGTAATTCAACCTTGAATCTTGTTGTCTACAATAAGACCCTCCTATCATAAAAAAAAATTAGGCTTGTGATAAATTAAAGAATGAATGAAAACTAAACTATCTCAACATAAACTCAAGGAGCAAACCTTAGTATGCTTCTTCTTCTATCCTCCTCTTGTTCCTCCCTTTCCTTTTTCCTTTAAGAAAATTAGAATTGGTTGAAGTAGTTGAACTACCTCATTAGTTAAGTTAAACTGAAACTCAACCAAATTTTTAGTTAGGGGGGAAGAGTAATAAATCATAATAAGGGTTTTAAATAATAATAATTAGTAGGTGGGACCCCTTGTGACTCCCTTTAGCTCTTAACAATCATAACATAACTAGTTAATTAAGAAAAAAAAACCCTCCTTGTGACTCCCATCATCACATTCACATTTGACAATTTATCTCATTGGTATTTGAAATTATTTCCAAAAAATATATTACTCATATATCCAAAGAAAACATGTTGTCAAAAACTTTTGAAGTCAACTGTCATCAATTATAAATAAAATAAAACTCAAAAACCATATTTTCCACTTTGAGATGCAATCTTTCCTTGATTGTTGTTGTCACCCTTTGATTTCTCTGAATTTTCCTTTCACTGCGCTGAGCCTTTAGGCCTAATCTTGTTGATCACGTGAGAAAAATCATCCCTCAAATGCACCCAGGAAGACACGGATTTATCAGAGCCATTGGAGGGTGAGTAACAGGCAACAATGCCTTTTCCTTTGTCAGGGGCATGATGGGCCTCGATTTTCAACCTTTTTCTAGAATGAGAGGACTGAACTGGTGAGTGGACACATGCATCTTGGGAAATATTATTGATAGGTGGGGGAGCAGGAAAGGATAACTTGGGCCAACCATGATGTTGGGAGACTGTCGGGTGGACAATCTCTTGACATCCGTCAATTTCAGGAACCTCAGGTTTCAATGAGACATGAGGGGGAATGAGAATACCAAGGGCCTGTGGAGCTTGGAATGGATTCCTTTCAAGCCTAGGTTGGACCACTCTTTGCCCAATCCAATTGAAAAATCCAGCCTGAAATAACTGGCCTAACTCTTGTGAGTTAGCATCAAAGTGTATGGAGAATCTTGGCCTTCTTGAGCCTCTGTTCCAATTACCTCTCCCTCGGTTGCCTCTGCCATGGATACCTCAACTGAAAAATATCATTCCTGCATGCATGATTGATTAGAATATATTCCCTTTAATAACCATACATGACAACTCCTTAAAAATATGAAATAGATTTTGTCTCAGCAACATATCAGACCCATGCAATCCAAAGCATACAAATTTTTTAACTGTTGTTGATGAGCAAGGGGTGAACAAAGGTTATGGGATATGTGAGAGATTTGTATTGAGAGAAAAATGATAAAATGAGAGGGAAAATAATATAAAACTGTGTTCCAATCAAAAGAAAATGGGATTTCAAACTATTCCAATACAGAATTCTCTTAACTGTAATAAATTTTAAGAACAGGGAGTGAAAAATGGATGTGGCAAGGCGAGGGGGTTGTAATTAGCAAAAAGAGAAATAATGGTATTGAAAGAGAGCGTATATTGTTCATAAAACTGATTAAGTAATGCATAAAACTATTAAATATCAAACGCAAAAGTTCCAACACCAACCAAATAGTCATTGTGATCAAATGGTCAATTATTGTGTATAATTCAATCAATTCTGTGCATTAACTTGCTCATTGTTCATAATCAAATATTTAACACAGTGTCATCCAAACAAGACATTATGCATTCCATAACAGCCCGTAGAAGAGATATTTTCTTCTCATTTATCCAATTAATATTTTAAAACAATCCCCAAATGAATAAACAGTCGCTAATTTCCACTCTGTTCAGTGTCAACTCATCAACCACTTTCCATCAACAATTAAATTGTAATAAGACCATACTGCCACAACACCTGTGCTTATCTCTGTTAAGATGTATGATATTCATTAAACAAACATAGTGGACAGTCAAACACAATGATCCATATTTTAATTGCAAAGATCCTGATTTTCCATTTAAACACACAGACATCAATTACCATTTCAATTCATACGACGATGTGGAATACACGGACCACTTAACAAAATGCAAGATCATTTATGTGACTGTCATTTATAGCTAATTGAATCTAAACATCCACAATGTTGGGCTATCAATCCAATACAACGAGGCATCAAGAACATGCTCGATCTCATCTCACAAATTGATCAAATTAACAAAACCATATTTTTTTAAAACCCGCGGCCCTTTCCAATGGTGCAATCAATATAATATCCATAACATATACAGTGGATGTCCATGCCATGATTACCATGATTGCAATATTCCCATTCGACAATTTAAAACACACAGTCGCAACAATTATTAACTCAACCTATCATGTTGTAGGAACGCCACACATACCCACGCATCATGCATGAAGCATCGTTGTGTATTAATCAATTGTAAACTAATTCTGGGTTAACAATTCAACAATTACAATGTAAGAGACAACAACTGTGCATTCAATCCAATTCTCCAATCAACCAAATTACCATGTTGAGTTTATCAATTCGATTGTCATAATAACCAATGCAGTTACTAAATACCACAACCAACACCACTGTCAACATAATCAATGGATATGAGCCAAAAATCAAACATTGTTGACAATACCCAACAACTCATAACAACCAATAGTATAACCGACAGGCCATCAGAGTTCCCTCTATCAAAACCCAGGCTTGAGAAATCAAGGGTTTTCTTTGTAGTCCAACACATGGAGACTGGAGTCGAATCCCATCATCGGGTGAGAACCTTCGAGACTAACGGTGCACACACAAGGTATACCACCAATGACTTCATTGACAGGGTGACAATTCACGATATAGGAGAGACTATGAACAGAGGAGCAAAGGCTCCCTTTTGGCCTTGTAATAACACTTAGAACACGCAGGGTATAAATCTCGTGGCTCTCCCAATCAACCAACTGACAATGCTGAGATAAAACAAATCCGAGAAGAAGAAATATAGCCCACTGCAAAACCATCAGTAGCATGAACAAACCCATGCCCAAGTGAAACAATGCGCAGTGACACAAGGCATTTCAAACCCAGTAAACCCCATAACAACAAACGACTCGATATGGTGTTAAGAAAGCATGGAGATAACGAGCCAATCTTGACCAAATAAAAACCCTTCAACCAAGACCAATAAGGATGACAAAGGGCCTTCATGGCTTCTAACACTCAGAATGATCAATAACATTGTGACTTCAATCATTATTGCAATGAAAAACACACCAACGATTCATTCTAGAAAAATATCACAAATTTACACAGTTGCCAGACTTAAGGAAAGCATAGACCCATACATTCTGAGCCAATATATATTTCATAAACAGAGTAGATTCATGTATGGCGAAAGGGAATACCTGTAACCAAATTCATCTTAAAACGTGAGTTTTCCAAGTGGTTCTTCCTCTGCCTGAAAGTCTGAGCCTAACCACAACAAACACAATTGAACAATAGCCCGACTAGGGTGGCAGCCAATGGAAGGAGTAGGAGTTACATGCAGTAAATGCACGTCGCCTCCAACCCCACTCATTCAATTCCTTAGTACACGCCATCCAACCTCCCATGAACACTTTCAATTAAACCAGACATCGTAATTAACATCCATCACTTGTCAAACGTGCCACCCATGTCACATATAGCCATTTCCACCTATACAATAATGCATATCAACTATGTTTCCAAATAATTCAATAAATCACATAGCTATTAACTTGGTAGCTAGGATTAACAATGATTATGCATGTAGTGTAGCATAAGGGCATAGTATAGTTCCTTCCTTTTGCACTTTTTTATATTTCTTTTATCTCTTTTCAACTGCTCTTATATATTATTACTAACATGTCTCTTGTGCAGGTGTCACAGTAATGAATCCAAGAAAAAATAGCAATGATAAAAATGGATAACATAGGCCACCGTAACATGAAATTGGATTCTAGAGTAGCAGAAAAAACACATAACATGCCTTATCCATCATTCAATTGTCATAATTAGAACCAACACATAGTCGGCCTTTTCCATCACCAATAAAACCAAGATTTCATCAAACCATGTAAGTAGTGTCGACCAACATCATAACCATGAAATAAGAACTAGATCTGATCTCTCCAATCTACAAGGGGGTCCCACCTACTAGTATTATTTATTTTGTTAGCTTATAATAATAGGATTTAGTAATACTTTGCGAGCAAAACTTCGTTGATGATTTTAATCGTCAACACCTACCTAGAAAAAGAAAAAAAACAAAAGGAAACAAGACAAGAATATCTCCTAGAGGAGATTCATAAGTACAACTCTAGAATCAAAACATTTTTTGTCACAGCTACAACACCTACTTGTAATGTAGAAACCTTATAAATGTAGGTTATATGCATGATAATTTAAAACAATCAAACCCAGAGTCTTCTCTTCCAACATGTTGTTTCTCTGAATGCATTGAGATCCCTCTAGATACATGATTGCGGCAAGGCTTCCTTCCTTCTGCAAGTACCCTCATGACAATGATGCAAATAATATGTACAAGTGCATACTTGAGAGTGTACACCAATGAAGACTAAGTTTGCTTGTCAATGTCATGATGAGCAATGAAATTCCTTGCTTATTTACCATAGACTAGGAGGCAAATTATGTTGTTGTAGTTTTCTATGGCCACCTCCACATTATTTCATTCATGTCATCTAATAGAGTAGAAATAATAAATGTGTGGATGTTCCAAAAAATGATATCATCCAAAACCACATTGTGAACAAACTGGAAGAAGATTTCCGATAAAAGTGACTGAACTTTCTCATATGAAATTTCCTTGATCAACTAAAGAGAGTGCAACAATTTCTTACAAAGAACCACCATTCGCAAGATGCACCCAGTATGGGTTAATGCACAATGTTGTGCAATATATATCACATCACTGTACAAATTTTTGTATCTAACCTTTGCTGGAACATGCTTTTAAATATGCCTCAAAACCCTTTGCTAGAATATGTCAGAAAATGTCGCACGTCTTGATTTATACCTGGTTGTAAACTTACTCAAACAAGTTTGTAAATATGAAAAAGGGATGTAAGGTTGTTGTCATATGAATCAGGCTTCAAAACATTAAAAAAATGAACTTGTAGTTGAAATGCCTCTGACCAATATGTAGCACAAAACATGTTGTGTTTTGTCCCCATTAAAAGAATCAATGGTGAGCCTTAGATCTGCATTCTGGTTACTATGAAGGTACCTTGTTTAAAAAACTGATGATTCCTTTTAAAATAATTTCTATCTCCAGAATACTTGTTCAATGTCCAAAAGAATACCCTGAAGTAATGCTTGAGATTAGCAATGACAATGGCCTAGATAGTGCATAGTATAGATCTAAGTTTTGTCATGGAAACTTTTAGAGGCCTACGACCACTCTTTAAAATGTTTACCATTGAATTTTGGGGTCAGACCCACTCTTTAAAAAATATTTACCACAAAATTTTGGACAACCATCCTTCCTCATAGAGTTCAGCCTAAACTAGCAGCCTGCGACCATCTTCAGAACTTTGTCACAAAAATTTGATAGTTCGGCCCCTTCAATTTTTACCACAGAGTTTGAGGAGAGGTTCACCTTCTTCCTTCATACCACGGGGACCTTTATTTTGGGATGCGATAGCCTTAGAGACCTGTGGTCATCCTTTTCTTTACCACATAAAATTAAGGGGGGTTCGGTCTCAACCTTTACCACTTAAGGAGAGGTCTGAGACTCTTTTCTTTATGCCAACAACAAGGTCTCCTTCCATGACTTCCTTCCCTTTTGACTGTGCACATGATCATCTTCAATCCTGCTCGGATACCATGTTGATTTTAGGGTAAGATGATGCATTTTAATTTTCTTACTTATTTAGCATAAACTAAACCATAACTACTACAAAAAACCAAGATCACATGAAGAATAACCATGCACAAGAACACAAGAAGTATCCTGGGAAACCCTTCACAATAAGGGAAGAAAACCCAGATAATCCTTTGTTATATTCTCAAGAGAAAGACCTCCCACACCATCACCAAACCTAGCACACAGGAGGGTGCTGTAATTATCATAATTTCATACCACAACTTATGAAATCATGAGATGACTCAATGTTAAGTGTATTTCCTCAATGGGAATTCACCTTTATTTATATAAGACTTATCACATCAAATGATGTGTCTATTGGCACAATAGGGCCGACCTCAATAGCTCAAAATGTAATTAATAATTACCACATTAATTATATTTTACATTAAGGTGGGGATGACCTGTACCCTATGCATTACAAATAGGGTTACGGGTAAGTTTGACTCTTGAAAAATATAGCAAGGGATATCATACACCCACTAGTGCTTAGCCACTAGGGGCACATCCATCTGTGCTTAGCCACAAGGATGTCCACATCTCTATCTCACTACGTCTCACAAGAGAACCACACTCACTAGTGCTCAGGCACTAGGATAAAGTTCACCTGTTCTCATCCATAGGCATGTCCAACTCAGTAGATCTTCTTTCTCACTGCATTACATAGGAGAGTCATCTAGAGTTCATCATATCAACTCTCTTCTCAAAGGATGCTAATATATCATTTCATATTTTTCTTAGAACGATGCACCCAAATCATGGGATTTCACACGTTCACCTGTGCTCAACCACAGGCACGTCCAACTCAACAGATCTTCTTTCTCACTACATTATACAGGAGAATCATCTGGAGTATCATCTCAACTCCCTGCAAGGAGGAGTCCAACACAACGTTCAATTTCTGTCTCAGATAGGAACAACACACCCAACTCATGGGATCTCTCTCAGGTCGACTCAATTAGTCTGTGTCCTGGAGGATGTCTCATGTAGCTGTAATCATCAACACTCTCTCTCATCTAGGGAGGCATTATCCATCAGGCCAAGTCTTGCACAAAAGTATTTGAACTTCGTCTTGACTGTAGTCATCAACACTCCCTCTCAACTAGATAGGTATTCTCCACCAAGTTAGTTTCTCACAGAAGTACTCGAACCTCATATTGGCAAGCAGTTTGGTGAATATATCTGCAATATTCTCATGTGTAGGGAGGTATTGCATGTGTACTTCTTTCCCTTATACCATTTCTATGATATAATGATATTTTATCTCAACGTGTTTTGAACACAGGGTTCTCAAAGAGCTTCACACAACTCTGGTTATAATAATAGAATCCATCTCATGATCAAATAAATATGTCAGAGGCTTGCAAAACCACACTTCTTAGTGGACTGCCATAGTCAATGCTATATACTCTACTTCTACGGTACTCAAGGCCACAAAGCTTTGTTTCCTGCAGCACCAGGAAACCATGGCAAACTCCAAGGTAAAACAACAACCGAATGTGCTCTTCGTTCCACTGTACTCTTTGCTCAATATGTATCGGCATATCCATGCAAAATCACGTTCATAATGGAGGCATATCTCAGGCCATAACCAATTGTGCATCGTATATATCTCAATACATGCTTTATTGCTATCCAATGAGTCTGTCTCGGCTGATTCATGGATTGAATAAGCACATTCGCTTAATACCATATATCAGGTCTAGTGTTAACTAGATACATCAATGATCCAATCAACTATCGTTACACATGTGGATCAATCTCGTATGAATCATCATCATTTATTTTTAGTCAAATCCATCACCATCGTTGTAGACATGGATTTGCATTCTGTCATACTTAACATTTTTAATATCCACACTGTATATTTTCCTTGACTTAGGAAAAGTATCATTGGTCCTCTATAATACTTCTTGTCCCAAGAAGTAGTGCATCATACCCAGATCCTTCATATTGAAATTAGAAGTCAAAGCTTTCTTGTATCCAACCAAAAAGATTCCTAAATAAGTCATCAAAATTAGGCTCTCGTCACCAACAATGTAATAATATAGGTTTTGATCAACAATACTCTTGTTGAAACCTAAACTCATCAGGAATCCATCCATCTTCTCATACCAAGCATGAGGTGTCTTCTTTAGTCGATACAAGGCTTTCTTCAACCTGTACACATATGATTTCTTGTGGTGTATCACAAATCCTTCTGCCTGCTCAATGCAAACTTCTTCCTCAATCTCACCATTGAGAAAGGATGTATTTGCATCCATCCAATGTAGTTTTCAACTCATGGATGATAGTACAAATGAAAGTGCATTGGGCTACTTGATCAATATGTCTCATCATAGGTCACTCCCTCTGCTTGTGAGAATCCTCTGACTATAAGCCTCATTTTTTATTTCTCAACACTTCCATCAATTTCATGTATTTCTTCCTCTTGCAGAGTTTTGTCAAGCCCGGACAGGCCTTTTATGGCCTACTGCAATGTCCCTGGGGATATTAACTGGAAAAACTGGATCAACTATATCAATGGCTATCTTCCTATGGACTATTGAAGAGGAATAATGGTATTGTCTCTCTTTCTCAATTAGTTTGACTCCTTTTGAGTCAAGTGACTCCCTCTGAAGTCTGAAGGATGAGAATCTTCCTTTGATGTTAACCTTTCTGGAACAAGAAAGAAAACGAAAGTAAACAAGACAAGAATATCTCCTAGAGGATATTCATGAGTACATCTCTAGAATCAAAACAATTGTTGTCACATCTACAACACCTAATTGTAATGTAGAAACCCTAGAAATGTAGGTTATAGGCATGATAATTTAAAACAATCAAACCTGAAGTCTTCTCTTCCAGTGTTGTTTTCCTATGAATGCACTGAGATCCCTCTAGATACATTATTGTGGCAAAGATTCCTTCCTTATGCAAGTACCCTCATGAAAATGATGCAAATAATATGTACAAGTGCATACCTGAGAGTGTACACCAATGAAGACTCTTCTTTCTTGTCAATGTCACGATGAGCAATGAAATTCCTTGCTTGTTTACCATAGAATAGGAGGCAAATTATGTTGTTGTAGTTTTTTGTGGCCACCTCCACATTCTTTCATCCAAGTCATCTAATAAAGTAGCAATAATAAATGTGCGGATGTTCCAAAAAATGGTATCATCCAAAACCAGAATGTGAACAAAATGGAAGAAGGTTTCCTATAAAAGTGATTGAACTTTCTCATATGAAATTTCCTTGATCAACTAAAGCGAGTGCAACAATTTCTTACAAAGAACCACCATTCGCAAGATGCACCCAGTATGGGTTAATGCACAATGTTGTGCAAGATATATCACATCATTGTACACATTTTTTTATCTAACCTTTGTTGGAACATGTTTTTAAATATGCCTCAAAACCCTTTGCTAGAATATGCCCAAAAACTGCCACACTTCTTGATTTATACCTAGTTGTAAACTTACTCAAACAAGCTTGTAAATATGAAAAAGGGTTGTAAGTTCGTTGTCATATGAACCAGGATTCAAAACCTTTAAAAAATGAACCTGTAGTTGAAATGCCTCCAACCAATATGTAGCACAGACCATGTTGTGTTTTGTCCCCATTAAAAGAATCAAAGGTGAGCCTTAGATTTGTTTTCTGGTTATTGTCAAGGTACCGTGNAATTTCTATCTCCAGAATACTTGTTGTTCAATCTCCAAAAGAATACCCTAAAGTAATGCCTTGAGATTGGTAATGACAATGGCCTAGTATAGATATGAGTTTTGTTGTGGCATATTTTAGAGGTCTGCGACCACTCTTTAAAATGCTTACCACTAAATTTTGGGGTCCAACCCACTCTTTAAAAAATGTTTACCACCAAATTTTTGAAAACCGACCTTCCTCACAGAGCTCGGCCTAAACTAACAACCTGCAGCCATATTCAGAACTTTGTCACAAAAATTTGCTAGGTCCAACCCCTTCAATTTTTACCACAGAGATTGAGGAGAGGTCTTCCTTCTTCCTTCATACCATAGGGACCTTTCTTCTGGGTTGCGACAACCTTATAGGCCTGCGACCAACCTCTTCTTTACCACATAAAATTAAAGGGGGTCCAACCTCAACCTTTACCACTTAAGGAGAGGTTTGAACCTCTTTTCTTTATGACAACAACAAGGTCTCCTTCCATGACTGCCTTCCCTTTTTACTATGCACATGATCATCTTCAAGACTGCTCTAATACCATGTTGATTTTATGGTAGGATGATGCATTTTAATTTTCTTACTTATTTATCATAAACTGAACCATAACTACTGCAACAAACCAAGATCACAGGAAGAATAACCATGTACAAGAACACAATAAGTATCCTGGGAAACCCTTTCTCAACAAGGGAAGAAAACCCAACCAATCCTTTTCTATATTCTCAAGAGAAATACCTCCCACACCATCACCAAACCTAGCACACAAGAGGGTGTTGTAATTCTCATAATTTCAGACCACAACTTATGAAATCATGAGATGACACAATGTTAAGTGTATTTCCTCAATGGGGATTCACCTTTATTTATATAAGACTTATCACATCAAATGATGTGTCTATTGGAACAATAGGTGTAACACACCCATGGTGGGGCATCGTCAATTCAGTTTTCCTTAACTAACTCATCTAGAATCATCTCTCCAAGATGATTCATTCTCTTCTACTTGCTGGTAGCTTTCTAACGACTACTACCAGATTCTAAACCAACCCTTGGTTTATATCTTATGGATTCTCAAAGGTCTTCGAGAGTTCATTGTTTGAGGGACACGTGATGCCCTCGTGGTTTCATCTCGTTAGTATCATCTCTTGGTTCCTACCTCTTGTAGGGAAGGTCCATCCATCAACTAATCCGATGATTGGCTTAACCCTCGTCTAACACACAGGCTAGCAGGGAATTCGGAGTTCAGCGCTTTGGCACTGAACGTCTCCTTATTATCTACACACGAGACCTCCTGAAGTCCCTAAATATTGCCACGTGGTTCCTGCCTTTGGATCTTTTTGGTCTCTCTACAAGGCTATGTCCCAAATCCTTCGGAGTCTCGAAGTCCCTGTCACTAGTAAGATATGGGATCCTCTCTTTGTCTAACTCAACTCCTATTCCATATGTCTAATTAATGTAGACTTACAATATTCATACTCAAAGGATTCAGATACTTGAATTTTGTTTAGATCCTAAAATCTCTCCATGATATTTGTACGTAACCCTATGATCTCTCTAGATCTCTATAAACTCTCGAGATTTATCTTAACAAGGAATATTTGATTATGTATTATCAATCTCAATCCAACAAATTCTATCCAATGCAATTCTTATAGAAGTCAAATAAAATATAGGAATTACAATAATTTCAAATTAGGGAACCCACTCCCTTAGTAAATTCAAAGACCCCTAAAGCCTACTCAACAAAGTCGATTTTGGAGGGAAAATGCTCCTGCATCAGACACCCGGGGTTAAAATTTTCATGATATCCTAATCATGTTCCTTCAAATACTCAGTCCTTTTTGTCCCCATCCCTGATGTTGTCTGTATGCTTTGTTTCATGTTTTCTTCACTACTATCCTCCATATTTCAAGATCCTAAACTTTATTTTATTGTTTCTTACTCAATTTGTTTCCCTGTCGCCTCATCTCTATTTGAGGTTTTCCAGGATCCCATATCTTACTTGTTTACTTTAATTTCACCTTGCTGATGTAATATCTCTCATCCATATACAATTTATGGTTGGCTGCCTTTTTCATCCCATGGTGTATCCATATGGACTTCCTCATCCTCGGCTCCCATAGTTCATCAATTTCAATGTCCAACGTTGCCTCTTTCTTCCTCTGTCCTTCATATGGACTCCATATAGATCCTGCCAAATATTTGGCCTCAATTCCGTTGATGTCAATAGGTCCACGAGAATCCACCTCAAAGCCTACAACTTCTTTTTCTGCAGCCTGCAATTTATTTTGGTCTTCACCTCCTTCTTCTTTAGACAACTCTGCATCCTCTGGTTTCCTATGATACTTAGAAAAACAATTAGTTTGAAAAAATAATAACCCTTATCCTATTGATGCCTTGAATTATTATTTCAAATCATCTATCATTGAATACTCTATGTCTACAAAAACTATGCAGTATTCATCAATCCTTGGATTGATCAACTAATCTTCCAATAATCTTATCTCTTCATCATAATTTGTTAGCATTGTATCTGAATGTTTCTCTTCAAATTCTTAATTCTCTTTATGGCTATATTCATAAATTTCATACACACACCAATGCTTAATTTTAAACCCACGAGACTCCTCAGTCTCATCTGACATCATATCTTTATACTAGCCTGAGCACCTCATCAGACTTTCATCATCAACATCGACTTCTTCAACAATTTCATTTACAAGTTGTGTATAGTATTCAACTTGACTATTTTTATGAGATGAAAATATCTCATATTCCATCATAACAAAATTCTGATTTTGTTCTTCTTCTATGACTTTAAGAAGCATATCTCCATCTTCAATAATCTTTATGATAGTCCCATATGAATTTCCAACATCATTCTTTACACAACTTGTAAACATACAAAAATCATTAGTTTTAAAAATATAAGACCCTATGGTCTCATTTGATGCCTCTGACATTATCCCCACACACTTCTCTGAACTTTCCCAATGGTCCATGAGACTCTCAACAAGTATCCCTTCAACCTCTTCACCATCATCCTCTCCAAGGAATGATCCTTACTCTGGTTCACAAAATTGAACTCCTTCTTCCTTCATTGACCTTTTTCCAAACTTAGCTCCTCTGAGTTTCTCCTTCTCCAATGAAGCACTCAATCTATGACTATTCTTCTTCTCTACCTCTTCCTCTGTCTTGAGGAAATAATTCATTTGTGCATCAATTTTCTCATAAATAAATGCATAATAATCCACTCAACCTTTAGCCTCAAATTCCAACCTCGTCTCTCGTCTTCATTGTTTTCTTGTAGTAGCTCCCTAATTATACCAGGTCTTTCTTTTAACTCATCAAGTTATTTGTAAAAAATCTCTTGACTCATCTTCTCTCTACCAATTTCTTTGACATTCTCCTTTATGTGGTTGTGGCTTCTCCTTGAACCTTTGTCATGGCTATCATTAGTCATCTCCATCCTCTCCTTTTGTGATCTTCTCCTTTCCCACCGTGAGTTACATTAAGCCTCCATTGTAGCAATTCTCCACACCTTGCCACTCAATAACTCATCAAGATTTCCTCATGATCTTGACCTCTGGGTATCCTTCTGGTTCTCTCCTCTAGAACCTTCTGAGAGTCCTCTGTTCTTCTCTAGATACTGCACCTACTCACATTCTTCTGATAACTTCTATTGTTCTCCTTATTTCCAATCTTCGGTTGTAAGTGTTTACAACATCCCTTGCTGCAAGATTTTTCCTGCCACAAGATTATCTTCTTTAAGAGCCTCCCTTACTCTTTATCCTTTGTCACAAATCTTCTGTTGTAATGGATATCACCATTTCATTTCTCCTTTTTCTACTATTTGAAAACATAAATATGTTTTCACTAGAGTCAATTATAAAAACATCAGACCAATACCTGCAAGATCTATTCTGAGATCTTGTATTCTATAAATTTCTTCCTAACTCTTCTCCTTGGTTGGAATGGCCTCAAATATGCAACAATTCACTAAGGAAATTGTATATCCAATTCCTTTTTATACATGTTTGAAAAATCTAGTTCTCTACTAGATCTGCATCTCCCATAACTTTTAAGTTCTCTACTACTACTTATGCAATTTCAAATTTGGAAAACTTCCCTTCTTCAATTTCAGAGAATATTTTCTCTCTAATACCACTTGATAGAGACCTCCCGATCAATTCCCATAGGTTCAAAATTTGTAAATAAATCTACTGCAGCTATAGTACTCGAGCTACTCTCAATATTTCCCTCTGGTACTTTACTATTCCTTTCCTAATTCAGATTCCTATGCACATATCGTGCATTGAAACCCTACATTAAACCCCAAAACAATAGGTTCTAAAACTCTACGAAATCATTTGTTAGCAACATTTCTTGTCTTCGGCATCGGGATACACAGGTCTGCAGGTTGCTTGAGGAGAGCCCAAGTGCATTACATAAAAGAAGTCCTTTTCCGACTTAAAATCAAGCGAGCGGGCATTTTATTCTTCAGCGGAAAGGATTCAGTGACAGAGCAGAACATCGGTTGATGGGTAATTGCAGATTAACCGAGTTGCGTCAAGTATAGCGCTTAAAGTTTTAAGGAATTCAACGGTCAAAATCCTTCAGGAGGCACTCGTGAAGTTACGAGGGTCGTTGATCGCAAGCAGTTCAAGCGCAGTGTTATTTCTCGAGCTCGGGGTTCGTGAGTTCGAAGGGCGAACCATATCCTTTTGATTGCGCGAGATTTCGAGTTACAAAAAGTGTCTGGAGGAGGTCAACCGTCACTGACCATCGCGTCTCGGGACTTCGTGAAGGGAGAATGCCAAGGTCTGATACTCCACTCATGAGGTCACGAGTAGCAAGAGGTGCTAGTACTTGGGCCCTAGCCAATGATTACATATGGAGAGCACTGACCAGAAAGGGGGCCCGACCTGTATCGCCATCTCGGGGATCGGGAGTTTAGAAAAGGGAGCCGAGGGTCTTTGACCCACGAACTCGCGAATCACAAAATGAAAATCACTTTTAATGGCAGGCCCACAGTATCGCTGAAAGTGTTCCGGGCTGTCCAATCAAAAGAGGGGTACATGACACGCGATTAAGTTCTCTTGCCCCTTCGCGCATCGTGACTTCAAAGAGCAGGGATCAACCTCCTCCTAGCCTCGAAGCACGAAGCGTCGAAAGTTCTCAAAGGTGGCCCCACAATATTGAGGAACAGTCTCAGCCATCCATCTAAAGGGGACACCTAGTGCGTGATTAGGCTCCCCACCTTCTCGCTCATCTCAATTTCAAGAAGCAAGGATTAACTCCTCCTATTCGCGAATGCCGAAAGCGCTTTGGGGATAAACACAGGGTCACAGCCCGTGGTCACTTGGGAAAGTAAGGAACTGTGTTGAAAGGGGCCAAAGGCACCGAGTCTAGTCGTCAAAAGGATCGTCTCGATCTCCAAGTACCATCTGATATGATCCCGCTCCCGGCCTTCGCTTGGAGTAAATAAAGGCAAGAAGGGGTAGGTGACTTCAAAGAGCAGGGATCAACCTCCTCCTAGCCTCGAAGCACGAAGCTTCGAAAGTGCTCAAAGGTGGGCCCACAATATCGAGGAACAGTCTCAGCCATCCATCTAAAGGGGACACCTGGTGCATGATTAGGCTCCCCGCCTTCTCGCTCATCGCAATTTCAAGAAGCAAGGATTAACTCCTCCTATTCGCGAATGTCGAAAGAGATTTGGAGATAAACACAGGGTCATAGCCCGTGGTCACTTGGGAAAGTAAGGAACTGTTCTAAAAGGGGCCAAAGGCACCGAGTCCAGTCGCCGAAAGGATCGTCTCGATCTCTAGGTACCATCTGATACGATCCCGCTCACGGCCTTCGCTTGGAGTAAATAAAGGCAAGAAGGGGTAGGTGAAACCTCTCCTCATGCATTAAGTGTAAGGTATGGAAGGTCTGGTAAGCGGTCTGCTCGAGAGGGTCCTGTGTACCCAGTTCTTCAAAGAAGCCATGCCGATTCCTCGACTAGCCAGAGGATGTCTGCACCTGCTAAATCAGAATTTAATGGCTCAGCTACCCTCCTTACAGGAGCCATGCGTAGTTAAGGTGGTGTGTGAAGAAGGATTTCAGTACGAGTTTGACTGAAAAGACACCAAGCCCTGGGTGACTGGGCACGCCTCTGTTAGGCGAATTTTCCTGAATATATAGGCTGAGTTTTTGTATTTTGTAAGCATCATTGGTAGAGCGAAGCTCCTGATTGTAAAGTTTTAACATCACTCTAGTTCTCTGGTTATGCATCTGTATGTGGGATTTCTTGTTTTATGACAGACAATCTTTCTTACTCCATCTAATTTTCATCTTATACTAAGAGAGTTTGTGATCGACTGATTCGCACGAATTATGGCAATTATGTTGTGATAAAGGATTTATTGTGGCACTATTGTTTTCTCTGGTTTTCTGCGTTTGAGCGTAAGAAGATCTTGCATTTAGATGTCTTCTTCCACAGTCTGTTAGGAACCTGATTTTTATGACAGACCTTTGCATCTCTCTGATACAAGTCTTCCTCCTACTCACCCTTACTACAACTCACTGTCTAAAGTTTGATCAAGACCTCACCTGCCCACGCCTACCTAGCCTAGTTTTGGAGTTAGAACCACATCGTTTGAGTTAACCTCCATTTGATCACCCCATTAAGAAAATCGTGACATTAACTGATGGGCGTTGCGCTCTGCTCCTGCTGCAATCAGGGAGTGACTTCTGATGCTAACATTTTTGGTGCCGTTGCTGGGGACGAAGTTGAATATTTTCCCCGGGATTGAACGACAATGATTAACTGATTCTGAAGGTGCATCAGATATCATAATTATCAAGATTGATACTGTGCACATGGCGAATCCATTGTGGTGAATCCATTGTGACGACTCCGCTCGGGAGAACCTGCTCTATTAATTGTGGCTTTCAGAGGCAGGAATACACATTCTCATCCACAACTACCCCTAGCTACACCTGTAGCTGATCCGGAGGTGATTTTCAGAAAAGGAAAGGCCTTTGAAGGAGAAAATTCCACCGCTGAACCAGGTAATCCACTATCTCCTTTTGTAAAAACTCCATTTTCTTCTCCTCATCTTCCCAGTAGACCATTTTCTGAAGTTTCCCATTTCCTAAATTTCGGGAGTGTTCTTGCTGAGTTTTCCCCTCCTGGTCTGGGATTGGAGGGACAAAACCTTGTCACTCCCTTTTCCCTTGAAACTGTACCTTGGCGTAGACCCGGAACCACAAAATATTTCCCCACTCCTATCTTTACTACTCCTGTGCAAAGAGAAGCACCTGCTGACTTGAGATCATTAGCCTTTTCCTTAAATCCCCTTTTGTTTCCCACTCCACTTCGTGACTCATTCCCATTAGCCCCTTCGTGAACTCATTCTGCTCTAAGTCCCCCCCCACCTAATATTCCTATGGTTGGTGCCAATCCCCCTCTAAACACGATGGATGCTATAGTCGTTGCCAGATATGCTCCCTTAATCCTACCTCATCCGATGAATCCTCTCCCTGCTGGAGATTATCTGAAATACATGCCCAAGTTCACTGGGGAAGGAGACATAACTGCTAAAGAGCACCTAGCTACTTTCTACAGTTATGCAGACAACCTCAATATTGAAAATGAATATGTTTGTATGAGAGTCTTTGTCCAAATCCTAGATGGTGAGGTGAGGAAGTGGTTTAGAGGATTGTCCCCCGGATCTATTGCTGGGATCGAAGCCCTGGATAGTGCTTTCTTGAGGCAATGGGGAGACAGGAAGGATTTCATGTATTACATGACAGAGTTCGGGTCTCTGAAGAAGATGGAGGGAGAATTTGTCTCTGACTTCTCCAAAAGATTCAATAAGATGTATAATAAAATTCCTGCTGAGATAAAACCCTCAGAAGCCTCGGCCAAGATTTCTTACGCTAGTGCGTTTGGCCCTGATTTCTGTCTGTTATTTAGAGAAAGAAGAGCCACCTCCTTAGTTCAAATGCAAGATGCAGACATAGAGGTGAAATCTAATGTATTAGCAGCTAACAGACTGAGGAACAAGGCCGATGAAAATAGAAGAAAGTGAAGATCCGAAGCCTCAACTTCTGGCCCATCGGTGCCCCACCCTCAAGTGGATGAACTGACCAAGATGGTGAAGTCTCTGTCTGTAGAGATGGAGAGAATGAAAGTGGAAGGGAGGAAAGCATGCAAGGCCCCCCAAAACGCCAAAAACAAAGGAGGTTTCAGAAGGCCAAACAATTTTTCTTCCCCGACTATGCAAAGAGAGAGGGGAAGAGACAGAGAAGACCAGAAAATTCAGGCCCCTTTTCAAAACAATTTTGTGGCCGAGGCGGAAGAAAGAGAAACAGACGAGCTTGATCCTGAAATCCATTTCTTTGGAGATGCTCCTCCTTTTCCTCATCTCACTCAATCTGCATATGAGGATTCTCTCATGGACAGTCAGCTAAATGAACTAAGCAAGGGAGACAAGACTAGTGGCGGCCCAGGCAGGTATGATCTGCGTTCCAAGAAGAAGACAGTAGCACCTGATGTCCCTGAGCAACTTACTAGAATAGAGAAACCTTCTAATGAAGTAGTAGACAGTCGTAGAGGTAAGAAGCCCCAACCCCTCTCTCCCATAATCCAAAGTCATCTTCCCGAAATAAGAGAAATTCCAAAGCTTATATCTTCTTTTAATTTCGAGCATGAAATTCAAAAGATTAGAATTCCTGTACCCCTGATTGAGTTGATTAAACATGAAGGGTTCAAGAGATGCTTCTCTGAGCTTTTACAGTCTGAGACCTCATGCCTTCCCACAGAGTCCATTAATCTACAAGATGAAAAGCCTGCAGTTATCCTAGGTCCTATGGTAGAAGATAAGAATGACTCATCCCCTCCCTTCTACACTTCCTTGAACATACATGACAAG
>SNQJ01S0114297.1:0-28238 GCA_010110895.2 Picea sitchensis
TTAAGCTTAAGAGTATTTATACAAGAGTCTTAAAACCAAAAATGCTAAAATGTCTCCTAAATATCATAATTAGATCCACAATATCCTAGGAGGGTCAAATTCCTCCTTTAGATCCTCAATATATGGTCAAAATCCCACGGAATCCAAAATTGTCCAAGATTTAAGGTTGAAACAGGGCATTTTCTGCTGAAGTGGCCCTGTTTGACCAGCGTTGACCGGACATCTGGAAGGCTTAGATTTCGAATATGATAGCTCATTATCCATCCTTGTACATCTTGGAACATGACCCAAGTGTTATATTTCGCCCAGGTGTCCTGCAAGTATACAAACCACGAAGCTTTTACGGGATTTGGTCAAATCCTGTAATTTCTGATAAATTTTCAATTTTAATGCTAAAATTTAGAAAACTCAATTCTTAAGCTAGAGAATGACAAATATACCTTGCATAGGTTGTTTCATGGAAAATGTGGAATGAAATGAAGGAAAAATGGATAGATAAAGAGGCAAAAGTATGGTTTATAGGGCAAAATGGAAGCACAAAAATGGACTCAACACACGGATTAGCTCCTCGTCACCTTGATCCCACAAAAAGGAGAGCACTAAGATTAAAATTTTCTTCTTTTCAGCTGTTTAATGGTATTTTGTTTCGTCAAAATTTTGATGGAGTACTAATGCGTTGTCTTGATAAAGATGAAGTAGAAAAAGTCTTATTGGAATTGCATGCAGGAGAAGCTAGTGGAAATTTTGGTGGAGACACCACTGCCCATAAAGTATTAAGAGCAGGTTATTACCGGCCTACCCTTTTTAAAGACGCTCATGCTTTATGTCGCAAGTGTGTGATTTTTCAAAAAGCATCCGGACGGATACAGAAACCAACTTTCCCTTTGCAACCAGTTTCGGTAGACTCCCCTTTTCAGCAATGGGTTCTGGATATTATAGGCCCAATCAATCCGCCATCCTCATAGCAGCATAAGTATATCATAATAGCCACGGATTACTTCACCAGGTGGTCTGAGGCTACCCCATTAAAAGCTGTAAATACCAGTCAGGTAATATCATTCTTGAATTCGAATATTATTACTCATTTCGGTATCCCTAAATGCTTAGTATTTAACAATGCTTCTTATTTTTCATCTCTTGAAATGAGTGATTTCGCTCTAGAAAAAGGAATTAAATTAAAGTACTCTGCCAACTATTACCCCCAAGGCAACGGTTTGGCAGAATCAACTAATAAAAATCTGATCAAAATTATCAAGAGGAAGGTCTCCGAAAACCATTAAAATTGGCATAAGGCATTGTTAAACGCAATTTGGGCTGATAGAGTGACTCCTAAAACTGTTGTGGGTAACTCACCTTTCTTTCTCGTTTACGGCAGGGAAGCGATTCTTCCACCACATGTCCTTCTTCCATCTCTGCAATTATCGCAGAAAGTACATGAAGAAGATTGTCCCCCTTTGGAGAGTCGAATTAACGCTTTGTTAAAATTAGAAGAAGTGAGGGCTCAAGCAAAGCGGAAATTCGATCAACATCAACTCATTGTTAAAAACTAGTTTGACTCCAATTCTGCCTCTGACAGAAATTTTGAGGTAGGTGACCTTGTCCTAAAATGGGACAAACCTCATGAGGGAAAAGGAGAGCATACTAAGTTTCAGAACTTGTGGTTGGGACCATTTTTAATTGCTGAGAAATTGGGTCCCAGTTCCTTCCGATTACAGAATTTAGAGGGACATCCAGACACCTTTCTGGTGAATGGCCAAGCTCTAAAAAGGTACTTTGCCTGATGACGCTCCCATGCACACTGTGTAAATATTTTTTGTTTTGTTTGTTGTTTGTTTTTTTTTCTTTGCTGATTTGTTTTGATTTTTTCCTTTTTGCTTATCGGTCTTTCTTTTGAAACATATATGCTTGTATCATGGGTTAGTTCGGACAAAAATAACAGAAAAATTTCCCCTCGAAAATGACTGTTGAAAGTTATTTGAACATCAAGTCTGGTATTTCTCTGAGTTTGCAACCATATTGAAGATAACTTGTTGTTTGAAAAGTGTTTCTTGATTTCAATCTACAACTGAAGATATTCACGATCATCCATAAAAAATCTTTTTACGTTGTCCTTGTTCCTTAGGAGAACAACTCAGAGATGTCTCCCTACTCTTGAAAGTCAGTTTTATTAATAAACTATTTCCAGATCTTAATAAAAAACAACTAAGAAATTTCTTCAAGGTCTGTGACTTACTAAGATGTGTTCAAAAACTAGAATTTTCAGCGTCACCCCGCTCTATTAAATATCTCTAAAAACTAAATAAATTTCCAGAGAGTCGTGGGAAGTGCTTGTAAACCCATCGGGATACTGAACATGTCTACTGGCAGCAGGTAAATGCATGCATGACGCCAAGATAACTTGGTTGGGGTACTGAACAGGCCCGCTGGCAGCGAAGCAATGTTAGGTAAAAGAAAATTCTCAGATATGGATTCTTTTTTACCTTAAATGTCCTTCGTTCTGATCTGGAACTTCTTGACAGGATACATATATCGGAGTGGGTTAATTGACATCCCTATTGAGTCTATGGATGCCTACTGGTAGCAGCGGCCCTGTCAACAGTATTGAAGATTTTAACTTTAATATTGTGGCTCTCTTTTGTTAAGATTGTCATCAGTTGTTGTCTCTTTAAAATAACAATAGTCTGAAACTGGAATGCATTATAATTATTTACGATGTTCAGATAGCTTTTCGGTTGTTTTCAATTCGACGTTTTTTCTTATCATTCTAATCTGAACTCGTTCATTTGGCAGAGATAATTGCTTCTCCCAGCGTGTCGCCATTGTTGTCGATATAATTACTATTGTTTATAAGCTGCCTACACAGGACCTCTAAATTTTCATTACTCGTCATGAGCATTGTCACTAAACGACACTTGTCACTTATCGCTTTTTACATATCTTCTTTTTTATTTTTGTTTTCATGACTGTAAGCATGAAAACTCACAGCTGGAAATGACATTTTGTTTCGATTTTTGATCAAAGGAGAACTGCTCATGTGGTTTATTATAGAATTGTCATATTTTTGCTATGAACATGATTGTTCTCCTTGTTTATAACCCCTTGGTTCTAAACATGCCTTGGTTGCATAAGTGAAAGACCTCCATTCATTAATATTTGATTGATATTGATATATTTTTTATTCATGAAAACTTTGAATTATTCAATTCTTATTCGATACACTTACCTTTGTGATTAATCTATGAATGTGCGTACTATGGTTTTCAAAACGTTATGATCCTAATACGTACCCAACACCAAGGTGGCATACGAATTACAACATGTCATTACTCTTATGTATGGTCTCGGGCTTCACGATTTTGCTCCCATGCATGGTGATTAACACCTCTGCCTACCATTTGAACTGTCATAGCATTGTTTTGTTTAGGCTCAGGGCTATGGCTCTGTGGATTTTTATCAAACCCTACCTGTGAATTCTGTGTTGATTCCCTTCTATTCGCCATGGCTCCAGTGGTAAGGATTGAGCCCAATGGCATCCAAACCTTGCTATCGTATGATAACGCCAGGGATGATTTAGAAAGGAACAGTTGGCATTTGTTCATTGAAAAATTTAAGGGTTTCAATCTGCAAGTTGCCCAAGAGTTTGCAATGACCTTCGATGGCTACAGAGCAAAGATAGGTGACGTGCAGTTAGAGGTAACTGAGGAGTTTTTAAGCCAAGCCACGGGTTTACCAGCTGTTAGGCAAAAATGGTTCAAGAATGCAAAAGTTGAAGAAGTCCCCTGGACTTTGATGTTCACCTCACGGAAAATCACTAGTTGCGATCGAGGTATGCCTGTCTCATCCTTAAAACCTAGGTGGCATGTTCTACTTGCTATTGTGAAACAATTCATTACGTGTGAAGGAAGATTTGGGTTAGTTTTCCTGTATCATCTGCGATTGCTTATGAGTTTCATTGGCTTCCCGTTAAATATGCCCTACTTCCTGCTTAGAAGTTTGTACAAGATGGGAAAACGGTTTAGGAGGCAGAGGTCTGATTCGAGTTTATTTCACCATGGGATTATAAAAATTATCCTTGTGCACCAGTTGCAATTACAAAATGATTGTTGGGATGAATTTATTTTACGAAATGGCTTTGGCAACAGTGAATTGGGATAGGTTGATAAACCAGTCATTGTTGAAATCCTCATGAAACCTACCACCTCTCCTCCACCGCTCCTTCCCTATGATATTGCCCCTAATAATGAACCCTCGACCTACCCTGAGGTTACTCAACCGAACAATCAAACGGGTTCACACCCAAAGAGTTGCACTAAAACTGTTAAAAAACCCACAGGGAAGAAGCTAAAGGGCAGCATCGATGTTAATTTCAAGAATAAAAGGGCTGGTCGTTTGATTTCACGAAGTGTTCAGAATAAAATCAAACCTTGTGTAGACACAAACAACACAATTGAAGTCAGTGAAGACTCAGATTCGGAAATTGAGAGGTTTTTGGCTGAAGAAGATCCTATGTCATACGGGCTCTATCCCGACACACCCTATGACTATGTAAACAACCTGCCTCCATGTCTAAAAGGTAACCCAGAATTCTCGGGCATTCAACTCTGTAATAAACCTACCTTTCGCATGGACGATTCTCCAACCCTTAATGTTGTTAGTGCCAATGCACAGTCCCTATAGCCACAGTGTGATGAGTGTCGATCCTGGATCGACAGGTATTATACGGATGTGTCTTTACTACAGTCCCGGCTTAAATCTATAAAAGACCAAGTGGATTCGTTGACAAACAAGAATAGTAGACTCCAATCCATAACTCAAGCAAAGGAGAAACATCTAAAAACTACAGGATCTGTCATTTTTAAGAATGTAGAAGCAACAATAGCAATCGTAAACTCCAAGATTGCTTTATATGTTTTGATACTGTGATTTGAGGTATGATTGTCTTTTTTAATTTTAGCATGATTTTGTCACTCTCAAGATTAGGATAGATGATTTGATTGAATAGATTATCTTTCTTATAAAGATTAGTTTGTTTTATTTATTGAATAAAATATGATTGTAGTTGCTATTATAACTAGCTACAGAATTGTAAGATTTTGTAGCCAGTTAGAAAAAATTTGAATTGTTTCATTTGACAATTGAAAACATATCTAAAAACTTCCCATTTTCATTTGTTTTCAAGAACCCATGATTTCCAAGGAGATTTGAGGCACTATTGAGATCTTCCAGCCATATGAACTTTGTGTTTTTAGTAAATAGATTAGGTTGTTGATATTTTTATTCAGTAAAATCAGGGTGGTTGCATCCCCCACATTTTTGGAACAAATTTGATATTATCAACAGGAAACAGTTTTGTTTCCTAGAACCTATATAAGCATGTTATTTTGTAAACATTGGATCATCTCTGCCTGGGGAAAAACTATGGATTTCTCATTTACAGACTTGGATGGAATATAATACTCATCATAGCTTTAGCTTTTCCGTATTGTGTTTTTATTCAAGTCATGTTTATTTCAATTTGTAAATATATTATGATTGCTTTCATTGTCATGGTTTACTACAAGTTGATAGAATAAAAGTTTATATATATATTATCCATGTTTCATGTTCCAGATTTAACACAGAGTAATCATTCGTTTAATTTGAATTAAGAGGTTTATCTCTATTTTGATTAAACGTTTATACGCAAGTTCCCACAGGAAGAATAATCTTATTGTGGCTGCTAGTAAGATTATAAGGTTACTGTGACTGCATCTGTTATATGTTCGGTTGTTATGATTCAAACTTCATCATTGCTACTTCACATTTATTAGCTGCAATTTTAGGATCTATCACAGGTTTACCTCATCAAATAAGGTGATTGGATGCTATACATCAAACACATATTGGATGCGATAACAGGTCAACTTGTTATTTGATTTCATTAGCATAATAAATATAGAAGTTCCTCGTAGTTAAAACACTTTTACCATATGTTATTTATTTTGTTTAACTAGACAGTTTGATTTTCAATTTCTTTTATATAAACTTTATAAGAAAACAAATAAAAAAGATTAGATAATAGTTGTATTGTTGTTTAAAAAATCGATTTACATTCGATTTTCACGGATTTAGATTAAAATTCGTATTTTGTATATATTATATATATATATTAGAAATAGAATTATTTGTATATACTGTGCACATGATAAGTAGAGTTATTTTATAAGTATTAGTTAGTTAAACTGTAAATATATATTAGATATATATATAATTTTCAGCGATTGTTATTTATTAAATTATTGTATTTTCTTTAGTTATATTTTTTCCCTTTCTTTAGGACTTAGATTGGCCAATGGAGCCACTAAACCCATTGAAGTGGATTAATCCAAACGGCTTAGGTTAATTAGACAACCCCAGACCGGATTCACTCCTCTAGTTGACGAGCGATCAATTTTGCCCATCAACAGGTTGTAATTTTTGCATACAATCTCTGTTTTAGGCATGTGATAGCCCGTTGGAAAGTCTTTTCGAGAACTATGCATTATGGAGTCAAACTTTGACTTTGTCTGTAGTTGGACTATGTAAAGCCAAGAAAACATTGTTTAGGGCCCCAAAACGGCCCTGGAAGTACAAAAAGATGTAATGACACGAAAATTTTCAAAACAATTCAGTTGGAATATTGGAATAGGTGGGTGACCAGTAATATCCACCTAGATGTTGTGTAGGGCTTAAGGATAGCCCTGGAATTGAAAAACCCACAATTACAAAGAAATGTCTCCGTTACAAAGAAACATGTTGAACTAAAAATTGTCAAGATGAGCCACTTGGGATTTGGAACATGTGGGTGGCCACCAATATCCACTTGGATCAATCCTCCCCCCTTAGGAAGCAATAGTCTCCATTGCATTGAGTGCCCAGGGAAGAGGGGAAAACATTTTTTGAATCTAAATCTTGGTGAGATGCATGCCTTGTTGGAGAAGTTGTGTTGCTTGGTCTATGGAAGGTTGTCACAAACTTGTTGTTGGCGAGGTTTATTATATTCCACCAACCTATTGTCTCTGGGCTTGATGGGGCATTGTGTAGGCAACATTATAGGTGAAGAAACAATATCTTCTTTCTCTTCTGCAATCTCCTTCTGTTGTATAGAAGGTGTTGAGGTTGCAATGGTTGTAGTGACCTTCTCTGCATCCTTTGAACAAAATATGAAGAGGATGAATTTTGCAGTATGAGAGATTACCTTGCAGCACTATTTTGGTGGAACATTAGTCGGAACTACCTTTGGTATCATGTAGAGTTGACCCCCCAAATTAATAATGACACTACGGGGTCGAGACTCATAAACAACATGACGTTTCCACATATATGGTTGGCCCAAAACAACATCACAGATATGAAGAGGTGAAACATCACTCATTAACTCATCCTTGAAGGGTTGGATGCCATAAGACAGGAAACATTATTGATTGATACGAAGATCTCATCCCTAGTGAATCCACCTGATATTGTATGGTTGCGGGTGTGATGTTGTTGACAACCCCAATTGTTTGACGACCTCAGTTGAGATAAGTTTCTTTTGGTTGTCGCTATAAAAAATGAAATGAAACATGGTCCGCTTGATCCAGGTGGATATTGGTGGCCACCCACCTTTTCTGACTGGCCCAAAATAATTTTCTGGCAATTTTGGCAATTTACTATTTTTAGTAGTTTTTAACTTTTGGGGCCAATTTGAGGGCCCAAATGAAGGTTTTTCATGATTTAGGTTCTCAATAATTGCCTACAACATGATTTAGCCCCCCAAATGAATCTCCTCGACGATACCTTTCCAACGGGCTATCATACACCTAAAACAGAGATCGTATGCAAAAGTTATGACCCCAGGAAGTTAATGCACTAACTTATCCAAACGGGGCCCACATGACTTTTGGCACTTCCTCTCCTAGGGTTAGGTTTTTGGATGTCTAGATTTTTTGGAATTCCTGTTTATTGGAAAAATGCCTTCAAAGCCTCATTGTAATCATCTTCTTGTGAATGTGAGTATCCATCACATCTCTTCTAAGAGATAAGTTGCCACCATTCCAACGAGTCTTTCACTCTGTATTTTTACAGTCTCTGTACATTTCGTTCATTAATAGAAATCGTGTATTACTGTATATATGTGTGTATGGTTGCATCTATGATACATTTTTGTTACATTATTGAATATCTACGATATCTCTGTTCATTTCTTTATTATATCTCCGCTCTCATTTCGTGTTGAAAATAATCTGGATCACCCCTTCACCCACATCTGTGAATGGAAGAGGCACTCCTCCTCTTAAGGATCTTCTGGTTCTTCTGAATGAATTGTTGCCATTGCGATAGTAGCAGTGGGGTCTGCGTCGATGATCTATCTGTTTTCAATATTTTTTGGATCAGATTTTGAATCAGGGTTCGACTCATTGTCTTTGACCTCGGCCACCAATGACTGTTTCGAGTGACACTCATCGGTGTTGTGCCAGGGGATTTTGTGGAATTCGCACCACTTCCCAGTGTCGTTATTTGTCTTTCCTTTATCCTTCTTTTCATGTTTCTTGGACTGTTTTTCAGGAGGCTATTGGTTAGGGTCATCTTTACCATGCTTTGGTTGTTGCGGATTTGCAGACCCGAACCCCCATTTGTTCTGGTGCCTAAATTTCTGCTCGATTTTAACAACATATCGATAGGTATCTCCCAATGATGAGATGTTTAGGAAATCCATTTCAATTTGGGTTTACCTATGTAGAGCCCCACAATATTTAAGAGCTAGATGTCGCTCAGAGTCTTTGATACCCAGCTTGTTGCGCAAGGTATGGAAAGTATTTGTGAAATCTGACATTGTGTAATATTCTAGATATAAAATAGAATGTAGAACATAAATAATTAACTAGAAATGAATATAAACAATGATATAACCAGAACAACACCAGAATAATACCAAAATAATACCAGAATAACACTAGAAAGATCACTTTGATTACTAAGATCAATGTTCACTTGCCTCTTTGAGGGGGAAACCTCCAACAAAGCAGAGTTATATTACAATAATATCCAAGACAAAACTTATCATATCGATATAAAAGAACAATCTAGATGAAGATATTTCTAGAAGCAAAAGCTTCTATTAGGTCTTCTTACATTTGACTTATTCTTCCTTATTGCTAGGCATTATTAATATTGACCTTTATTACATGGAAATATATTATTCTATCTACGTGAGGGGTTAGGTCCCTAACACATTGTTTGGATCTTCTCTTGCCACAGTGTGGTCCATATCATGTACTGGTCTTCATATTTATCAACAAGGTAGTATTGTTCCTTGACTACATCCACAAAAATCCCAAGTGGGCTCTTTTATCCCCCACTTTTAGGGATAACTAAGGAGATTATGTCTCGAGGCCCACAAGTCCCATGGAGTACCGAGAGCCAAATCGACTTGAGCATGGACCTAGAGGGCCCATATTTTTTTCCTTTCAGTGCCTCCACTTTGTTAGTAGTAGCAACATCCATCACCTCCGCTTGGCCCTATATCTGAGATGGTTCTTACTCCATGAGGTAATAAGTTTGGGTATCATGGTATGTGTCACTCTGATCCTCAAAACCTTTGAATGTGTGCATCTAGTTATTTTTGTTTCTAATGGGTACTTGGATCTTATACTTATCCACTTGACCATGTCTAGGGGGGATGACAGGATGCCCTAGTAAGCTTGTGCCCATAGGTTTTGAGTTCCCACCGGGAGGATCCATGAAAAGTCATCATCCACTCCCGTCATACTTACCACTTTCCATTTCGCTTCCCGCTCATCCATCCCATTTCATTGGTCTGGGCATTGGGTTGGCCAATCATTTAAGGGTTGTACCTTGCCTTGTGAGAAGAAGGGGCTAAAGGCCCAGAAGGTAAAAGCAACCGAAAAAAGATAAAAGCCTAAAAATAAAACCTCGAGATGCTTCGCTCAGGGATCCCTGAGAAAGTAGTAAAAAGCTTCTCAGCAAAAAACAAGAGGGACCCATAAAAATAATAAAACAAGAGCTAGTCAGAGGATAGGGGGTCTCATCACAAGCCAACCTATTAGGTCCATGGGTACCTAGTGGTATGACACTACTATCAGTTGGTTACCACACCACGGTAGTGGCTCTTGGTTGCATGGCTAAAAGAAAGGGGGTCTCATCACAAGCCAACCTTCTCATTTTCGTGAAAGTGCTTGTGGGTAACATTGCCACCACTAGTCACCACGTCACGACAGTGTCCCCTGATTAGATTCTTGAAAGAAAAAGCAATAAAATTGAAGAATAAAAGGCATGAATGGGCTTGGAAACATTTGCATCCAGGACAGGTGCAACTCACCTTCTACAAAGGCACCCACAGGTATGCCTTGTATTTATCTGCTATCATTGAACCCCTTGCCAGAGCATCCCTTATCCACCTCACCCATTTACATGACTTGGATTTAATCCCTTTCGGAAACATCCCTTTTCCAGTGGACACTAGCCCAATAAGATGCCATGTCACTTCCTCCAAACTTTCATTGTAGATTTGTATAATGTCTTTTAGCACTTCACTGGGGTAAAAGGGGTTTTATGCACATGTTTAATAATATTGATGATTAGATGTGATTGACATTGCTATGATCCTTGTGACTTATGAGCCCATGGATGGCGTATCTGTTGATGTGCAGGATCATACCCGACGGACAAGTGCCACATTGGACAAGTACACATGGGGAGATGATTAGTTCGGACCTCCATGGGGCTGAAGAGCCCACTAGATGGATGTTGAGACCCCAACAGGGGGGCGAGTGAAACAAAGGCAGAGGTTTGCACTGGAGAGAAAGGAGGACATTCCACTAGAGGCAGTTGAGTAGACCTGTACCTAGGGGTTGTGCCCTCTTCATTGGAAAATTGGCCTTGGAAGGCGGGATGTCACCTAGGAGGCTCATGACATCATCCATCTTTATGGACGTTTTGGGGAGATAGTCATGGAAGTTTGCGTATGCTGGGTGGAGAAGCCGAGGAGGGCTAACATTTTTGCTCCAGGGAGGCTACATTTTCCCTAGAAGGGGTTAAAATCACCCTAGAAAGGGCATGACGCATCTTACTTTGCTTGATTAGGGGTTTAATTTATGACATTTTAATGTAAAACAATATTATTGTTTATTTTGGCCTTGTTGGCCTTTTGATGATCGAAATTTTAGTGGGTCATTGGTATGAGAATATATATTGAGGGTTTTCCCTCTCATATTTTCATCATATTTCCCTCACACTTGGTGAGGTCTGGCCCTCAGCCCTCTTAGGGTTATTGGCTAAAATTGTGGCGCAATTTTTGAAGGAGGCTTCTTTTGGTGATTTTGGCATGTATCTTGGTGGAAGGTTTACAACTAGGGTTTTGCCTAATGAATAGTTGATGAATATATAGAAGTAAATTTCTATAATTCTTTCTTATTTGAATGGTTATAGTATCTTTTTTCTTACATCAATGAAATTTCAAATCAAACCCTAGGGAATGAGCACATTTTGGTGTCCTTGTTTCATGTCCCTAGAAGTTATGCTAAGAGCCATTTTTATTTGTTGAGATAGATAGAGCCTTGCCATAGCAACACTCACATCTATCTTCTAGCCTAATATTTTTTCTTGTCATTGAGCTAAGAAGGAGGAAAACACACTAGAGCCTAGGGTTTCTACACTTTAGTGAGCCATTTCCCCTAGGGTTTCATTTATGAAGCCTTGCCTTAGCAACAATTCATCATTTAACTCTCTTGTCTTTAGCCCTACCATTTATTGCTCAAGCTAGTCATTTAATTTTTTCTTTTTGAGCTAGAGAAGGAGGAAGATGCACTAAGGCCTAGGTCATCTACACCTTAGTGAGTCATCTCCCCTAGGGGTTGACTTGTTGAAACCTTGCTTTAGCAACACTTCAACATCAAACCCTCTTGTCTCAAGCCCTATCACTATCATCCCGACCCTTCAACATTTGTAGCCTTTTAGAGCTCCATTTTCCCGAATAAAGCACTAATCTAAGGTCTCTCCATTGTTGAGTACCTTGATCATACACACATCCAAGTACTTTGAACAATTACTAATCTTATAACCCTAGATTAGACTAACACTCACTAACCTATTGTTGTCGTCATCTATTCATGCTATAAACATCTATGCAACATTTTACTTATCTTTAAAGCAATTGAATGATTAGCTAAAGCATTGCTCCTAGTATTGTTACATTGATTGCCATTCATCATTGCAAAGTTTCTTTAGCATTTATTGTGATGATATTGTGTAATCATTACTGTGTATAAACATTGATTTACTTCATCAATATTATTGCTCCATTTCTTATTATCAGAAAGTCTTTTGTTATAGGAAATTACTAACCGACAGAGTAGCTTGCACATGTTTAGTTTCCTTGTTGCTTTGTCTTGGGCAGGTACATTGTTTGGTTATTTACTTATCTTTTGTGGTTGATAGCAGTCTTTATTGCTCGATTGGTGACTTTGGCGGGGGGAATGGCTAGCGCAGCCTTTCAAACCTTTGCCTTCTCAAAACCCCCAAGTCACCGAGAGGGACGTCTCCCCTGGTCTTACCTCCCTAAACAAAGGGGTTATCCCATTGTGGTGGCAAGTGGTTGGATATTGATCTGAGTTGCAGCTAGTTTTCCTTCCCACACCGTCTGTCTTTACCTTAACTACAAACTATGTGATAACATTTTGGTGTTGTTATGTCGGGGAACATTGATTCAATTCTCCTAAGAGACGACACTTTTCCGTAAGCCTTTCCTCAAGAGCCTTTATCTTACAAAGCTTGCCTGGCGACTCCACTTGGGGTGATTCCCTTATTTCTTTGATAATTTCAAGAAAAGGATGCAGCGACTCCATCGATGATGAAGCCAACTATGACTTTTCAATGGGATTCGGGAAACTACAAGCCTTTTAGACATGGAGTAAAATCACAGGATACCCTAGACAAATGCCCACTTGGTATAAAAAAATGGCTCCCTAGATTCCTTTGGTAGTGATGGGGAAAGACTCGATTGTTACATGAGTAATTTTTGGGCTTTCTTCCAACTCCACCCTATCAATGATGTTGAATGCTTGGTGATGAAACTCTTCTCCGCCACTCTACATGGAAATGCTAGAAGATGGTATGATAATATTTCAGCTGCTAGCATCACATATATGTACCAATTGGAATAAATATTTCTCATGAGTTGGGGCATGAAATTGAAAGATATTATCAATTATTATAAGGACTCAAATACATAAGAGAAAGAGGGATGAGGAGCCGGTAAGGGATTTTGAGGGTAGGTTTGAGAGATTGCTATGTTAGATTCCTGGAAGCCATTATCCCGAAGACAAGTACCTTGTGTATCTCTATACCAATGCATTTTTTGGGACATTTGAGCTTCCTCCTCAACAAAAGGGTCCAAAAACACTCAAACAAGCGTATAACATGGCTATAAAAATTGAGGCAAATATCTACTTGTTTAGGGAAGGACATTCCTTTACCCCAAATTCCTTTAGTCTGGAGAGATTAGTTTCCTTGAGATATTTCTTGAAAATTCACAAGAAGAAGGGAACAAGTTAATGTCTGACAAAATGAAGACATGGTTAGGAGATGGAACCTAAGAAAAATGTTGAAGTATCAACCTACGCTCCTCCCTCCTAATGAATTCATCCACCGAACCATTTCCTCCACACTTTAACAAAGGATGATAGGGTTAGTTGCTTTCGTTTTCAAGATTCCAATGACACCCTGTTCATGATTCAAAAAATGAAGGAGTAATGGAACCCTTGAACAAGTGGATATTCATTATTGTACAATTGAGGCAGAGGGGGCAATTCATGGATGAAGCAATGATGCATGTTGAAGAACATAGAGTCCTCAAGCTCCTGCACAAGAAGAAACGGTAATTTACCCTCCTCTACAAGATTTTGATGATTTTCTACTTCATGATTTGGGGAAAGAGGAGGAGATGGATGAACTTTAAAAGTTCTCATAAATCCTTCATGTTATGATAGAGATAGTGACATAGTTGATATTGATGAGTTCGCACATGTCGGAAGACATAAATGGGATAATTGGTTTTGGTATGGACCCCCATTTCACGACATTGAGAATCATTTCCAAGCGTTGCCTTCACAGTTATCACTACATCAGTGGCAACAAAGGGATGATATAATTTTTCTCATACATTTCAAAACACCCAGGATGACCTAGTGCCTTGTTTTTCTGATGATTTCAGTCTTACAGCAGAGAGTTTTGATCAATACTCCTTTGAGCACTTGGATTCATTCCAGATTGAAGAAGATTATCAATCCTTAGATTGTGCTCAAGTTTTTATAGGAGTAAGGATGTTGTTTGCAAAGAAGAACCCTTGTGACAACTTTCTCCGACCACCTCCAGATCACTTTTTCTTTGTTGTGTCTCTAGAGGTGTGGTTGGGAGATATGTACTTTGTATTGAGTTTCCTCACGGGGCAAACCCCTGGGAAGTCCAAGAGTTTGGTTGAAAACTACAAGTTCAAGATTATCATCTCGGTGTTTCAACTTTCCCTTAGAAGTTTTGCTGTCTTTACAGATCCTTACCAATCCCTCGAGGGACTTTAGGATTGTGAGGATGTCCTAGGTAGCCAACTTTCAGACTCTTTGATTTGGTCTTTTGAACCTTTGATTTTTCATGATCCCATCCTGAAGTGGATTGACCACTCTCCTCGGAGAATGACTTGGCATGATTTTATCCCTCATTATCACTTCAAGAAACTCTTTAGGGTTGTAGGCTAAAGATGCTTGGTAACTAAAGAATATAGGAGTTTATGATTATGTTGGGATAAAATGGGACAATTGACCTACTAGATCATATCAAGACAGTTAAAGAATATATAATCGGATGAGGCAGTGCTTTCAAGAATCAATGATCAAATGAATAGCATAACAATGGATGAAGAATACTATACATACTAACCATATCACACATGTGATGGGTCGGATAAGATAGTGTAGGTATCACTATTAAATCAAACTTATGAGTTGACCAATGAGATGATAGTCATTGGCAACTAAGACAAACTTCAATCAAAGTGAAGATTACTATTAAATCAAGCTATGAGTTGAATAATGAGATGACAGTCATATTGTAGTTAAGATAGCTTGAATAAAAGCATAGAAGAAGCAAGAAATGACAATCTGATATTAATAGAGAAAGAGAGTACGTAGTCGTATTATATATCTATGACAGTCTATTACAAAGTAGCATGGTATTGTATCTAGAATTAAAACCTCAGTCCTATGACTCAACCCGCTCTAGTTCCTCTCATATCTTCAACTTTATAGTTTTATAATAAAATATTGAGGATCCTATAAATATTTATCAGTTGCCAAAGATAGAAAATTAGAAACAATTTTGAAAAAGCAGCGAAGTGATCCTCAAAATGAGGTCAACTCCTCATTTCATGGTCTTAGGATCGTAATAAGAAACTTCGTGTTAGCAGTGCATATAAGCCTTCAAAGGCTGTTTGATATCCTTTGATAAAGATAAATTCGAATTTTTCCAAGTTTAGAAAAAACCCTGATTTATTACCCCCAAAATGGGTGTCAAATCAACTTGAAATCCTCCTCTAACTCCTTTACATCAAAAGTGGATCTTAGATTTGATACTATAATTCAATATGTGTCTTTGGAAAGCATTTTCAAGAGATTTGGTTGAGAAAAAACTTCAATCTAGGCAAAAATAGAGCTTCTCTACAGGTATCTCGAGGTTTCACCATTGTTAGATCTTACGATTTGCTAATTAATTTGGTGAACTCGCTCATGACTATCTGGTTATAATTCATATACTGCGTGGTGAAAGTTCTATCTTGGTCAAAAGGAAATCCTTCTTGGTCAAAACTAAACTTATTGTTTTCATTAATGATGTTGCAGTCAACTAGATGGTTCGTGATGGTTGGTGAATTGCCATCACAAGAGTCATACCATTCTTACTTAAACTCTTCGCAATGTTGATTATACTCAAGGCAATTGTTGAATCCAAACCAGGTGTGGGCTCATCAAAGAACAATATGGAAGGATTAGTGAGAATATCAAGTTCAATACAAACGTGCTTCCTTTCACCTCCATAAATTCCACGAACAAACAAACCACCCACCATGGTGTTTTGACTCCTTTCTAAGCATAGTGCAGATGTAATCTCATGTGCTCGTTCGATCTTTTGATCATTGGATTGTGTCCGAGGAAGCCTTAGAAGTGAAGAATAAACAATTGTTTCCTTGAAAGTCAAAAGAGGAAACACAAATCATTGTGCAACAAATATGATCCCATCTGACACTCATATTTGTGAGTGTTGGTACAGGCTTACCGGTCATGACTCCATTTAGTCCTCTAAACGATGGGAACAAAAATTTGAATTTCCATGCTTTGGATGAAGGTAATCTATTCCGGAAAACCATGTAGCACACAAATATTCCCACATTCACACTTGCCCATCATGGTCCTCTATTTTTTACAATAAATATGTACGCACCTCTTTCACTGTCAATTGTTGAGCGCATGGGTATAACTTTGTAGCTTGAGAACAACCTGAACATGCAAGATTTGTTTGTCTTATGATGCATAGTTCCTCAAAAACTTAATACGCTGCCCAAAAAAAACAGAGACAGAAATGATGTTGCTTCTAAGCCATTGATTCGACTTATGAATTAATGCAAGCTATAACAGAAAAACATCTAACCCTGGTTTAATATTTACATTGTATAATCAATTTGACACCTAGCATTTGATGTGTAATGACCTGCATCAACATCAACGCTTTAGATCTTAACTTGACACCTCTATATTTGAAAACTAAAAACTGGGTTGAGCATCTCTTTAGAGCACATGCGCAATCTGAGCATTTGTCAATTAGTGCGGTTTTTATCGCTAACATCTGGCTCCAAGGATGGAGACCTCCCTACGAGGTTTCAAGAACCTAGTAGTTCAAGTCATGTAATTGTTGGGTTATGGAGACATCTATCATGTGCAACTGTTCCACTCACCAAACTGCCGACGCTTGTAACGCACAGTAGCTTGCACGTAGCACATACGCTTATTCATGAATCAACAAGCGAAAAGATCTAGTTATTTTACATTATGGGTGGGTTGTTATTACGCCTCCTACTCTAACCATTTTACTTCTTCTTAATCAAGTGAAAACACACTTCAAATGAAGCCATTTAAGAAAATGATTCCATTGGCATCCTTGATACGGATTAAAAGTAGAAATGCTTACCAGAATGCGGTACATTTTTAAAGGATGACGAGAACCATCCTTCTTGACGGAAATATTTTTGACATTGCCGGTACTCATAGATTCCAAATGTCGGTAATTGGGTCATTAAAACCACAAAATAATACCTCTGTATGTTGTTGTTCCAATTGAAAGTTGAAGTACTTATGTTGATGGCTTTCAATGATCTCATATTTAACTCTATGTTGCTCAACCTCGGTCAAAGAAGCCGTGCAGATACGCGATCTAAACCTTTCTATAATGTACTTTAAAGGTTTTGAAAGAAATAATCTGATCATCATGGCGGTCAGCCTTTAATAGATGAATTTGATACAATGTTAAAGGCATCCTCATGGCTATCAAAATGTGGATAAGCAATTTCTTGATCATGATGAGAGATATCTTCTTTGTAGGTGATTTCAATTTTTTGTTCATGAGGCATTATAAATAGAAGAGAAGACCTGAAATATTTGGCCAGATTAAACTCATCATATTCAATTTCTTCTACAAACATGGAATGGTTGATTACAACGTGAAGTTGTTCCTTAGTGGGCAAAAAAAAGGCTTCATTAATCCGGATTCATAAATGTCATAAATGGGCTGGCTGCTGTTAAAATCAAGATCCTTTGAAGTAAGGGTTTTCTCTATTGCATTTGCATACTTATCAATAATAGGTGAGCGGAAAACTCTTGAATCATGTGAAGAAAGACATACAGTCTTCAGATCCTTCTCCCCAATCACAAGTGAAAACATATCGTAGGAAACCTCTTGAAAAAGTTCGGAAAAATCTTCTTCTCTAACTGTTCCTTCATTCAAATCAAAGTCAACCAGGTGTAATAGAGATAAGGTCTGATGCATTTACAGCTATGAAATTCTTATTTTTATCATGAAGATCTTCCTTAACAACATAATTTTTCATCTTGACAAAGCGAGGAAAGAAAAGACTACTTCCTGTTGAACATGCTTATCAAATTCATCACAACAATCTTCAAAGGAAACCGGTTGGAAATTCATCTTTGCAAAATAGATGGAAAGCATAATGAGCGCAATGAGTGAATGCTTGAGCTGGAAGAGACTGCACCAATCAAGGGCTATCCGGTTTAATCTTACCTTCATGTATGATCACGGAGTCGATTGAATAAACTCATGAAAATCCAACAAATGTTAAGCTAGTAATTCCCATTCTTCTCAGCAGAAATGCAGGAAGGTTGTGTTCACATTCATCTCTACTAGGTACTGGATGAGGGTGACTAGAAATACTTGAGAAATTGCATAATGCATACATCTTTGCTGAGATCTGATTCATTTATATACCAATGAATTAAGCACCTTAGAATCAGATCCTTCATGGAGTCACCGGATAGATGATTTAACCAAGAGAATGTCTAATCTTTGTCCATCATCAAATATCAGCTCTATAATAGATCTCCCAGGAAAGGAGAGCTTGAATTCCGTCTCCCCAACAGCGGTGCCAATTTGTTATCCTCCAAGAAACTCTTTAGGGTTGTAGGCTAAAGATGCTTGGTAACTTAAAATATGAATAGGTTTATGATTATGTTGGTATAAAATGGGATAACTGACCTACTAGATCATATCAAGACAGTAAAAGAATATATAATCGGATGAGACAATGCTTTCAAGAATCAATGATCGAGGATGAATAGCATAGGTGGATGAAAAGAATACTATACTTACTAAACAGATCACACATGTGATGGGTCCGATAAAATAGTGCAAGTATCACTATTAAATCAAACTTATGAGTTAACCAATGAGATGATAGTCATTGGAAACTAAGACAAACTTGAATCAAAGTGAAGATTTCTATTAAATCAAGCTATGAGCCCGACTAATGAGATGATAGTCATATTGCGGTTAAGATAACTTGAATAAAAGCATAGAAGAAGTAAGAAATGACAATATGATATTAATAGAGAAAGAAGACTGTGATCTGTATTACATATCTATGACAATCTATTACAAATGTAGCATGGTATTGTATCCAGAATTAAAACCTCAGTCCTACGACTCAACCCCCTCTAGTTCCTCTCATATCTTTAGCTTTATAGTTTTACAATAAAATATTTAGATCCTATAAATATGGATCAAATTTTCCAAAGATAGAAAGTCAAAACAATTTTACAAAGAGAAACGAAATGATCCTCAAAATGAGGTCAACTCCTCATTCCATGGTCTTCAGATCATGTAGAAAATCTGTGTTGTCGCAGGATAAAGCCTTCCGAGGCTATTTGATATCCACTGATGAAGACAAATTTGGAATTTATGAGTTTAGAAAAACCACAATTATTACCCCCAAAATGGGTGTCAAATCAACTTGAAATCATCCTCTAACTCCTTTGCATCAAAAGTGGATCTTAGATTTGACACTATAATTCAATATGTATCTTTGGAAATCATTTTCAAGAGATTTGGTTGAGAAAAACTTCAATATGGTCAAAAATACACCTTCGCTAGCCAGTCTCGGGTTTCACCAGCTATTTTTGTCTTCTGATTTTCTAGTTAGTTGGTGAAAGCTCTACTTTTCATCAACTAGCGATTATAGTGCATATACAACGTTGGTGAGAAGTTACGTCTTGAGTCAAAGAAAGTTCTGTCTTGGTCAAAACTAAACTTATTGTTTGCATTAACAATGTTGCAGTCAACTAGATGGTTGGTGATGGTTGGTGAATTGCCATCACAAGAGTCATACCATTCTTACTTAAACTCTTCACAATGTCGATTATACGCAAGGAAATTGTTGAATGCAAACCAGGCGTGGGCTCATCAAAGAACAAGATGGAAGGATCGGTGAGAATCTCAAGTGCAATACAAAGGCACTTCCTTTCACCTCCAGAAATTCCCCAAACAAATAAACAACCCACCATGGTGTTTTGACTCCTTTCTAAGCATAATGCAGATGTAATCCTAGAGTGTGCTCATTGGATCTTTGATCATTGGATTGTGTCAGGAAGCCTTAGAAGTCTGAGAATAAACAATTGTTTCCTTGGCAGGTCAGAAACACAACATCATTTTATTGCAACAAAGCCGATCCATGCGACATAAGCGTTGCGAGTGTTAACACCAACGATCAGCGACTCCATTTGGTCCCTCTAAAACGATGGGAACAAAAATTTGAATTTCCATGCTTTGGATGAAGGCAAGCTATTCTGGAAAACCATGTAGCACACAAATATCCCACATTCACACTCGCCCATCATGGTCCTCTGTTTTTTACAATAAATATATAAACACCTTTTTCACTGTCAATTGTTGAGTGCATAGGTATAACTTTGCGACTTGAGAATAACCTGAACATGCAAGATTTGTTTGTCTTATGATGCATAGTTCCTCAAAAACTTAATACGCTGCCCAAAAAAAACAGAGACATAAATGATTGTGCTTCTAAGCCATTGATTCGAGTTATGAATTAATGCAAGCTATATCAGAAAAACATCCAACCCTAGCTTAGAAAAACATTTTAAAAGGATGTCGGAAACCATGCTTCATCCGACAAAAATATTTTGACATTTATGTTGCTCATAGATTCCAAATAATTGGCAATAGGGTCATTAAAATCACAAGGGAATACCTCTTTATATTTACTATTCAAGTTGAAGTACTATGCCGATGGCTTTGGTGATCTCATATTTAACTCTATCTTTCTTGAACCACCGGTAAAAGAAACGTACATGATGCTTCGATCTAAACACTTTCTACCATTCATCTTTAAGGTTTGAGAAAGAAACAATTTGATCATCCTTATTGATCTCATCTTTAAAGGTTTCGAAAGAAACAATTTGATCATCATGACAGTCATGTTTAATAGATGAATTTGATACAATGTTAAATGCATCCTCATGGCTATCAAAATGTGGATCAACAATTTCTTGATCATGATGAGAGATATCTTCTTTGTAGGTGATTTCAATTTTCTGTTCATGAGGCGTTATAAACAAGTTATCATCTCTTCAATTTGCATACGATCTCTTCGAAGTTATCATCTGTTGATCTAAAGCTTCCAAGTTGGCATCGACAAGGGCCACCGATCCAGCTTGGTAAGCTTATTGTAAATTGTTAGTGTAGATTTTCATTTCATGTACTGGTTATTTTGATTTCATGTTATTTTGTTTGATTTCACCATTCGAATGTGTTGTGAAGTGTGGTAATGCAGGAACAGTTGGATCTCCATCTTTCATCATACACAAGATTTAATGGAGCATCCCACATGTTAGTTTAATTGTTTCAGGAGATAGAATCAAAGTTCATCTTTTCTTTTCATGAGCCATCAATGAACATGTCCATCACCTGAGCAAGATCTTTTGCTTGTTTATGAGCTTTGCTTTCCAGCTTTCGAATTGTGTGAAGATTGTCATTTTTAAAAGTGTGTTGGTTTTTAAATGGGTTTCTTATCTATACTAAACAGACATAGGAACCTATATGTTATCGGCACATATAGTGCATCAACTCTACTGATTACGAATCCCAGTTGATAATTTATGTTTGGTAATATATTATGCAAATAATTGCACCAACAAAACATACTTTAGTTTTTTTATCATGCTCATTACAAGAAATTTTTTCAGGAGGGTCCCTCGTTTTAGGGAAGTGCGAGACTATTTATAGCTCATTGGTTCCCATAATTTGATTCAAGCTCTATATCTATTACGTGGATGCCATTTTGGGCTCATCTTCCCAATTTACCTTAACATTCTCGGCATATCTCACTTATAGAGGATACTGGGAATACTTTGGGCCATTACCTAAAAATAGAGTTGGAGGCATAGATGATTTTAGGGGCTAAATTTCGCAAATGGGCTAATTTTCCATGGTTTTTCCAAAAAAAAAGATTTGCCAATTTCCATTTTTTCTAAAAAATATTTGCCTAAATTCCATAGAATAAAACTATTTTACCTTAAAGATCGCCAAAATTTTATAGAAACTATATAAAATCCTTAGAAATTTGAATATTTTTACAAAACTATCGCCAAACATTTTACATTTTGCATATTAAGGACTAGTAAGATTAGCCCATGTTTCTACATTTTAATATAAATTTCCATCCTTAAAATCATCCTTGGTTGGAGGGAACTATAGTTGAACTATGCACATATGCTCGATTTTGTCTTGAGATTGATATCAACAAGGGTATTCCACACAAAATGATTCTCAAATGGAAAAAAAATTAGATTGACTTAGGTCTTGGATTATGAGAATATAATATTCCGGTGTGAGATTTGTCATCTTCTAGGACATTTATAGGATTCTTGTACTCGTGCATGAGCTCATTCTTTAGGTAAAAAAGTGGGCTAAATCTAAAACAAAAAGTTGGACGTGGTTGAAGAAGAGGAAACAAATGAAGACAATCAACGAACACAAGATTCAGAGAAGGCTAATCCTACTTGTCCAGAAGTGTCACTTGGGAACCTTGTCTTATCTTGGAGGAGAAAGTAGATACCGAGATTTCCTCCTTGAGGATGGAAGTTGTATTTGTTGTCTCTTCCAGGGGAATGAAGCGGTTCGTGAAACTGACACCTGTGATTCCAATAAGGAATCGGTTCGGTCCCTTCTTTGCTTCATGATCTCTCGATTTTAACGATTCCTGAAACTGACACCTTTGACTCCAATAAAAAATTGGTCCCTTCTTTGCTTCATGATCTCCCGAATTTTAAGTTAAAGGTTAACAATATGGATCCTTCTTCACAAGGGTGGCACCAGGAAAATGATAAATTTTTATCAAACAATAATTAAGAAAATATTTTCACTACATTTTTACTTTACACCAGGATGCTTTTGCTTATTAAAGTTATTGGCGGTGAATAATATGTAGCATGCCATTAAAGTCACAGGTAATAATATTAGATGTGTATCTCTGCAAGCATAAGGGTATTTTCAAATAAAATGTTATAATAGGTCTATTATGAATGAAAATATTGAGCGAGGGTTACATAGATCAATATTCCTGCTTCTCTTGTTGATAATATTCCTCTTTTTGGTGAGAAATTTCTTTATAAAAGTTGAAGACATGCTCACAAAAACCGAGGTACATAGTTGCATGAGAAACCCCAATTTCAAATTCAATCGCAACTTTCGTTGAATACCGTCTTGCTGGTTGGTTTTTGATCATACCTATATTTGCTTTTGCTAGTTGTATCCCATATCATATGTATAGTAGTGAACAGGTGAAACCTGAAAGTTCTTACTGGTTCGTGTCAAATTGTAGACTATATATAGTTTAGAGTACGAGAGCTCTATGCACATTAAAGAAAACACACCGGAGCATAGTACGTAAGAAAGAGACGAGGGGAACATTTCCTTTTATTGGACAGTGGGTTTCGTATGAGCGTGCATTGACTAGGATTAATGGTCTATATGTATCTCTGCACTCCAATATTTTTCATTACAATCTTCCCTGCAATTTCTTCGTTTCTGAAAATCCAACCGATCTATTAAGTTGGTGCATTGACTAGGATTAATGGTCTATATGTATCTCTACACTCCCAATATTTTTCATTACAATCTTTATGCAATTTCTTAGTTTCTGAAAATCCAATCGATCTATTAAGTTGGTGCTTAGCAATGGGATTGGTGTTTACAAATATATGTAATAGTAGGTTGGTGTCGCTCAAACAAAGAGAATGGTGTTTTTTGTTAAGTTGGTGCTTAGAGGTGGGGATTGGTGTCTACAAAAATCTGTAAGAGTAGGTTGGTGCCTACTAAGATTTGTACTAGTGGAGATTGGTTTCTCCAGTAAGTTGGTGCCTATAAATCTTGTGTTCCATGTTTTGCAGTGAATAGATCTCAACCTACTAAGATTTGTACTAGTGGAGATTGGTTTCTCCAGTAAGTTGGTGCCTATAAATCTTGTGTTTCATGTTTTGCAGTGAATAGATCTCATATGTGATTTTTTTCTTATGGTTGATGAGCACTTGAAAATGTAAAAAATTGTCTTATATTGATTCAATCCCCCTCCCCATACTTTGACATACTAAGTTTTGGTATGTGAATTATGATAAATTGTAAGACATGGTTAAAGGATGCATGCTAGGAAAACACCATTGAGATTGTTTTGATTTGGTTTAAGCATGGAAGTTAAACATCTTTGTAATTGGTTTATAGTTATTTATGTAAACTAATGAACATTCCTTTAGTTATTTATGTAAACTAATAAACATCTTTGTAATTGGTTTCTCCACATTTCTTAATGATTATATTAAAAAAAATTGGATTAATTTCTTTGAAAGAAAAAGTAAAGTTATTTATGTACCTCAACATTTTAAAGCACTATTTGAAAATCAAGTTGCAAAGGGATTGGTTGCTTGTGAACATATAATGGAAGTGAGTATAATGAGAAGAGTTTGAGCCATATTGTGATCAACATGGTATAAAAGTGCAAAGAAACACTCCTTATACCCTCAACAAAATGGGTGGGATGGATATGCCTTTAATAGAGATGTCTAGGAGTATGTTGCATTTTAAAGGCTTGCATTATAAAGTTTGTGGCTTGTATATTTCATGTGCTTCACATATTGTGAATATGGTGAATACTAAGCAACTTAGTGATGCTAATCCATAAGATATGTGGAGTGATAGAAAGTTACAGGTTAAGTATTTTGAAATGTTTGGATGTACGACATGGATGTACATTATCAATAAGAAGAGGAAAAACTTAGAACTAAATGTTTATTTGTGGGAGACCCTTTACACTATGATTTAATAAATAAAGAGGCATTTGTAAGTAGAGAAGTCAATTTTGAATAACAATAATCTTTTTTGAATTCCAATTCTTAAACTATAATAAAAATATTTTTTGATCATGTTGATTATAAGAAAGTTTTTGAGGAGGGTACCTAGTTTTAGGGAAGAGCATGACTATTTATAACTCATTGGTTCCCATAATTTGATCCAAGCTCTATGTTTATTACGATGTTAGTTTGGGCTCATCTTCCCAATTTACCTTAACATTTTTGGCATATCTCAGTTATGGAGGATACTGAGAATACTATGGGCCATTACCTAAAAATAGAGCTGGAGGGAACCATATTTGGACTATGCACATATGCTCAACTTTGTCTTGAGATTTATATCAAGAAGGGTCATTTAGACAAAATGATTCTCAAATGGAAAAAAAAATTAGATGGACTTAGGTCTTGGATTAAGAGAATACAATATTCGGGCATTAGATTTGTCATCTTCTAAGACATTTATAGGATTCTTGTCCTCATGCACGAGCTCATTCTTTATGGAAAAAAGTGGGCTAAATCTAAAACGAAAAGTTGGCCATTACCTAAAAATAGAGTTGGAGGGAACTATAGTTGCACTATGCAAATATGCTCAACTTTGTCTTGAGATTTATATCAAGAAGGGTCTTTTAGACAAAATGATTCTCAAATGGAAAAAAATTAGATGGACGTAGGTCTTGGATTATGAGAATACAATATTTCGGCATCAGATTTGTCATCTTCCAAGATTGTCCTCATGCACGAGTAATCCACAAACACAAGATTCAGAGAAAGCAAATCCTACTTGTCAAGAAGTGTCACTTGGGGAACCTTGTCTTATCTCAGAGGAGAAAGTAATACTAGGATTTCCTCCTTGAGGATGAAAGTTTTACTTGTTGTATATTCGAGAGGAATGAAGTTGTTTCATGAAACTTACACCTCTAATTTACATAAGAAATTAGACCCCTCTTCCCTTAGTAATTTCTCAATTTTTGAATTATACATTGATAATGTGGATCATTCTTCATTCATGAAAATGACATGACTTAACAACTAAGAAAAAAAAATATTAAATATTGTTTTTTTTATAAATGACATGTATATTAATAATGTAGTTTACACACTCCTCAATTGTATCTTATTTAATTTTTATAATGTGATTAAATAGCTACACAATGTGATTTTCATTCTAAATTGGAAAATAAAATTACAATTTTCAAAAAAAACTTAAATTTTTTTGGAGATATTACAAGATAATGCTCCACTTGTAAATAAACAATTTTAAAGAAAATACACAATTTAAATAACAATACATAAAATTTATGTAAATATTTTTATCAAACAATATCCATGCTTCTGTTCAGAGATTTATTTATAAAAGTCGAGAATGTGCTCGTAAGAATCGGGTTTACAGCTGCATGTGAAACTCAAATTTCAAATTCAATCCGAGCTTTCGCATACCTCTCAATATTACTATGTGCCAGTTATGAATGAAAATATTCAAACAGTGTTTCAAAGGTCAATAATATTCCTGATTTTGGTCATAAGTTTATTTGTACAAGTCGAAAAGGTACTCACAGGAATCAAGGTGAACAGCTGCATGAAAACCCCAAAGCTTTCTAACATCTCCTCAATATTATTATATGCCTGTTATGAATGAAAATATTGAGCGAGGATTTGAAAGGTTAATAATATTCCTCTTTTTGGCGAGAAATTTATTTATGAAAGTTGAGAACGTGCTCACAAAAACCGAGGTGCACAGCTGCATGAGAAACCCTAATTTCAAATTCAATCGCAACTTTCTCTGAATACCGTCTTGCTGGTTGGTTTTCGATCATGCCTATCTTGTCTTTTTGCTAGTTGTAGCCCAATATCATATGTATAGTAGTGAACAGGTTAAACCTGAAAGTTCTTACTGGATCCCCATCTTGTTTTATGCTCGAGTGCGTGTCAAATTGTAGACCATATATAGTCCGGAGTACGACAGCTCCATGCGCGTTAAAGAAAACGCGTCGAAGCATAGTAGGTAAGAAAGAGACGAGGGAAACATTTACTTTTATTGGGCAGTGGGTTTCGTATGGCGCGCATTGATTAGGGTCAATGGTCTATATGTATCTCTGCACTCCAATATTTTTCATAACAATCTTCCCTGCAATTTCTCCGCTTCAGAAAATCCAACCGATCTGCTGCCTCCTACACTGCGTCGACCATCCGAAGCTTCCCATCACTCTCCATTTCTATTTATTTTTTCCTATTGACGATGGCCGCATCCCTCTCCATTGCTGTATCCACCTCTACCACTGGTAATCCGAATTATGATGTATTTAAAACCTTCGTGAGTTATCTCCACCCATGCCTTATCTTTTTTCATGGACTGAGAACCTTTCTGAATCAGCATAAAGGGAATTTAACTAATCGAATAGAACGCACCAAATTGGAAAGCTTGGTGTAGGGATTTTTGGCTTGGGCGGAGTAGGAAATACAACTTTGGCAAAAGATCTCTTCCATGGGAAGAGTTCACATTACATCGTATCTTGCTTTTTATCTGATGTAAAAGGTAAAGGCTCTTTACTTGATTTACAGAGCAAACTTCTCAAGAACTTGACTGGATTGGATTAGTTAAGAGGGCAATAGTGATGAAGATATAGAGAGGCTTAAAGGCTATCTTTCATCTTCTCATGCCTTCCTAATTTTAGATGACATAGATCAAGTGGATCAGTTTGATGCAGTTTGAAACTATGAATATCTGACAGATAAGTTCTTAGAAGGCTACGATGGATTGCGTTAATCTTTGAAAATGTTTGAGGCACTTCTTTGTGGAAAGACCAATTCCATAGACTTCAAAGAATACTTTCCACTAAGATAAAAGAAAGCCTTAAAATTAGTTAGGAGACCCTCAACATATAGGATCAACAATACTCTTAGATATTCTTGGGAGAAAACAGGATATGGCCATAAGAATATGGGGACATATGAGGCTAGAAAGGTTTGTTGGGGTTTCAAAATCTACAAAATAAGTGTTTTGTGGAGGTGGACAGTTAAAATGATATGCCTGATCATCTTAAAGATTTGGGAAGAGATATTGCGGAGACTTTGCCGCGTTGTTTTTGGCCTTAAACACAGACCATCGATGATTTGTTGCAGCAAACACATGTAAGTAGTTCATCGTTCAATCTTCTATACAATATTCAGTAGAAATCTGTGTACAGTTTTTAATTTCTTTCATCTATTTTCACAAATGAACAGGTAATAGCGGAAGTGCGGGGAATTAGGATG
>SNQJ01S0114298.1:5430-28238 GCA_010110895.2 Picea sitchensis
CCAACTAGGTCTTGATTTTATTATTTTATGGGTCCCTCTGTTTCTTGCTGAGAATCCTTTTATTGATTTCTCGGGGATCCCTGGGCTAAGCATTTGAAGGTTTTTTTCTTTTGGATTTTATATTTTGTCAACTACTTTTACCCTCTGATCCTTTAGCCCCTTCTTCCCACAAGGTAAGGTACAACCCTTTGCTATCTTGGAAAACCCAATGCCGAACCAATGTAGGGGATGGATGAAAGGGAAAAAGATGAAAAGTGATAAGTATGGTGGGAATGGAAGATGACATTTCATGAACCCACCCAGTGGAAACTCAAACCCTATGGGAACCAAATTGCTAGGGAATATTTTCATTCCCCCCAAGGTGTGGACAAGTGGAAAGGCATAAAGTCCAAGCACAGGCCAGAATAAAAAAGAATTAAATTCACATATTCAAATGTTTTGATAATCAGAGTGACACATACCATGATACCTGGACTCATTACCTCATGGAGAAATACCCACTGATGCTAAAGGACCAGTCCAATGGGATGGATGTTGTTATTTCTAACAAGGTGGAGGCGCTAAAGATGAAATATGGGCCCTCTAGGGCCAGGATCAAGTCAATATGGCTCTTGTTACTCCATGTCTAGGACCTGTGGGCCTCAAGACATGATCTCCCTAGTTATCCCTAGGCTAGGGGATAACATGCTGCAGTGAAGAAAAGGGTGTATATACACAATCTATAGAATAGAAAGTCGCGTACATGTGAAAAGATAATGATTTTTTTTGTAGATGTTAGTACCAAGTCCCTGAAGTCTGAAGGAAGATTATATGTTAGCATCTCATAGGTTCAGGTCAGCTACAAAAGTATTGGTTTGGTTGTATACTTGTTTTGATGTTTACTTCTTGTCATGATATGGTGTATGCTTGAGGCATACTTGGTATGGTTGGTTTGGTATGGTATATCTTGGTTGCTTGGTAGAATGATGAGCAATCTAATATCTATTTCAACACATGAAATGGTGCTTATGGTTCTTATCTTTCAGTTGATTGTATATGGTTGAGGCATATTCATGTTGTATGGTGGCATATGCATGAGGGGATTACATTAGCTCTTAGAGATACTTCATTGATGTTATGGTACAGATTTGCATATGGTTGATGATATGGTATATGGAACATGTTGTACATGGTTGATGCTCTAGTTCATGATTCACTAATCATTTTTTATGTATATTTTGGTTCATGATTGATGCATGAGATAGTATCTATATTGTTATACACTTTATGCATGGTATGGTAAAGGTTTAATTGGTTGATGATAGGCTATAGGTTGATGTGACAACAATAGATACCATGACAGAGACAGAGTGACAGTGGAAGTGGCAGTGACAATGGAAGAGTTTGTGATAACCACAATTGACCTACATTTATATTACCGGGCAGTTGGACGGGGAAAGTATAGGTGGTTGTATCCACCTTCTTGTTGGAGCCGGAGAACTCAGGGGGTTGTATCCTCCTTCTGGTTGGAGCCAGAGAATTCAGGAAGTTGTATCTTCCTTCAGTTTGGAGCATGGTAACATGGGGTTGGATCCTCCTTCCAATTGTAGCTGGAGAATCAGAAGTTTTTGCTTCCAATGAATGTATTCTTTTGATATATAAGAAACAAATTCTGTGGTTTTCTCCCATTTGGGTTTCCACGTAAATTATGGTGTGTTGTGTGTCTATTGTGATGTGATGTTGTTTATGATTATACTATTGATGATATATTGAATGCTAATGATAAAATGATTAATATTTTTTAAGAACAAACTATGGTTAAAGGTACTATAATTTCTCATTACTGATTCTTCCCCCCTCTCAGTAATCCAACAATTGGTATTAGAGATAGTTTCTTAGAAAGAATTATAAACACTAGAAGGAGATCATGGACTATGCTAAGATTGGGGTAACACAGTTGGACATTCAAAACTATGACTTTTGGAGAATAAAAATGAAAACATATGTACAGGGATAGGGATTCAATGTTTGGTGAGGAGTAGTAGATGGATACAAAGCACTATCCACTCCCTTGACAGATAAGGATGGAAAGAAACATGAATACAATGATTCTAGAGATAAAAATTCTATCCTGAATTGTTTGACTGAATCAGCATACACCAAGGTTGTGTAGTGTGAATCCACAAAAAAAAAACGGGGACAAACCGAAGAATATCTATGAAGGATGTGTCAAAGTTAAATGAGCCAAAATTCAAACATTTAGAGTCAATTTTGAACAATTGAAGATGAAGGAAGATGAAAACATTTCCTCCTACTTTCTATAAGTTGATGAGACAGTCAATTCCATCAAGGTTTTGGGATAAGAAATGAAGGAAACAATCATTTTTCAAAAGGTACTGAGGTCTCTACCTATGAGATATGATCTGAACATTTCAGCCCTGGAAGAGAGAGAAGATATAAACACTTTGAGCATGGATAAGATGCATGGGATACTCATATATTACGAGATGAGGATAGAGAAAGAAAATCTAATCACATAGGAAGCAACATTCAAGGCATCAAAGAAGATAGAGAAGAAATATAAATAGAAGAAAAAGTTAGATTGTAGCTGCAACGATAATTTAGAGGAATATGAAGAGGTTACTAACTTCATCAGAAGGTTGAAAAATGGAATCGACAAATACAAAGGTAAGCTTCCATTGGTATTTTTTTAATTGTGATGATGTTGGTCATTTTTCTAATAAATTTCCTTATAATAAAAAGAAAATAAATGAAGAATAAGATGACCCTAAAAAGAAAATTCAAAAGGGTAGAAGAAACAAAAAGAATTTTTTCAAGAAAAGCCTTTGCACCAAGGAATATAGTTCTTCATCAGACGAAGATAAAGTCAATTACAGTGATGCAGAAAAGGTACTATTCATGGAAATATAAGACTTCGATGAAGAAGGATCCAAAGAAGAATATGAAGAAGCATAAGTCAATTACAGAGAAGAATTGTTGAGTGCCATACTAGTTATTAAAAGAGAAAAGAAGAAAAAAAAGTCACTGCAGGCATAACTAACTCAGAATTCCAAAGAAGTTGAGCATACAATAACGAAGCTAAAACTCTAGGAAGAAGAATACAAGAGAATTAAAGAATCACTCAGAGGTAAGTTAGAATAAAGAGACATGACCATTGAAGGCTTGGAAGTTGAGATAGTCACTCTAAGAAAATATCTTCAGAAGAAGGACATGCATAAAAAAAACACCAGGATATTGGATAATATCATCAACAGTCAAAGACCTTACTATGAAATATCTATATTTGGATACAATTAGACGCAGATCAAGAAAGGTTCAAGATCCAAAATGACAAAACAAGATGGAGAACCAAGAAGCTATGCAGAAACTATCAGAGGTCCCTCGAAAGAAGAAGAGAGGAAACCTCAATGGGAAGATTACAGTGACATTGCACCACCTAGAAGATATAGAAGTCAATATAAGCATTCAACTACATAAATACCTCAAGAAGAAGAAGGATTTAGAAGAGAAACACCATTTAGAATATCTTCCACTCCCAGGTATCAAACTGTTTTGATTGGTTCATGTTATTTATGTTAAAATTTTGGGCACAAAGCTATGAATTGTAGAGCCAATAACAAGAACAAAAGAAACAATGAGGGCTATAAAAGAAATAATTACCTAAGAAGATCTCATCAAGCACAGAGTACAAGCTACAACAGATTTGGATCATTAAGTGATAAGGTAGAATGCTACAATAGCAACAAATTTGGACATATAGCTAGAGATTGCAGACTCATTGTTCCTCCAAGGGAACCAAAGAAGAATATCAACAGTCATAAGCAGGAACTGCAAAGAATATGGATATGAAAGCAGGATCAATTCAACAATGAATAATGCAACCTTTCTCTACAATATAAACATAATAAACGTGGATGGTATGTTGACAGTGGATGCTCAAAGCATATGATATGTGATAAATACAAGTTTATGACATTCAAAAAGGAAAGAGATGGATCAGTTTCATTTGGGAATGAAAAATCAACCAGGATTATTGGAAAGGGAATGGTCAATATCGAAAGTAAGGATGCCACTGCAGAAATGTTTTTATTAGTTGAAGACATGAAACACAATTTTCTAAGTGTAATTCAAATGTGTGATCAAGGACACAAAATTGTGTTTGATTCAAAGAAGTGATAAATAAGGAAGGAAGAATCAAGCAAGTTGGTAGCTACAACTATAAGAAATCCAAGCAACATATATGTTCTAAAAGAAATAGGAAAGGGAAATTTATTTTTCTTAAGAAAGGATGATGAAAGTTGGCTCTGACATAGAAGAATGGGTCACATAAATTTTGATAATCTTGTCAAAGTCAAAAAAAAGGAAGAGGTAAGAGAAATTCCTGAGATCTCGAATCCAACAAACATTCGATGCAAGCATTGTATATAGGGAAAAGAACCAAGAAAAAGTTCAAGTCAAAGGAATATTTCACAACAAAACCACTAGAAATTGTACATATTGATCTGGTTGGACTGAAAAGAACAAAAGGATTGAAAAGTGAGCAATACTTCATGCTACTAGTTGATGACAACACAAGAATGACTGCAATTTTATTTCTAAACAATAATTTAGAAGAATTCAAAAGTTTCAAGACATACAAAGAGATGGTTGAAACTAAGACAAAGTTGAAAATCAAGTGTTTGAGATAAGACAATGGAGGAGAATTCACATCAAAGGAATTCATGGAATTATACAACAAGCATGGGATAAAGAGGTAATTCTCAATAGCCAATACACCTCAACAAAATGGAGTTGTTGAAAGGAAGAACATAACAGTACATAAATGGCCAGAACCATGTTAATGGATTCCAAGTTGATAGATGTATTTTGGGTACAAGAAGTGCATACAACAACTCACATACATAACAAAGGGATTCTCAGAAATAATAGTGATAAGACTCCATACAAGCTATGGAAAGGAAGACCAACAAATGTAAATAACTTCACAGTGTTCGGAAGAAAATGATACATCAAAAGCAAAGATGGCATGATTGGAAAATTTGATTCTCGACCCGATAAAGTCATATTGGTTGGGAACTCAAGAAAAAGGAAAGGATACAAATGTTTCAATCTGAAAGTCAACAGAATAGTGGAAAGCATCAATGTTACGGTTGATGAGATAGATGTCTGAAAGATAAAATAAAGTAGCAAAGATTCAGTGGAACACGATCACGAATAATATTTGAAAGAAGAAGTAGTAGATGAAGAATTATATGAAGAAGAAGAGAAGCCAAAAGAAGAAGAGAAGCCAAAAGAAGAGAAAGAACAACATGATATTCAATTACCTCCAAAGACACCCAACAAACTAGTGCATAAAAATCATCCATCGGAATAGATTATTGGAAATACATATGCAGGAGTCAAAACCAGAAGAAGAATCCGCTCACCAAAACAACAACATCTAACACTATTGTCTACAATTGAGCCAAGCAGTTTTGAAGAAGCCAACAAATATGAACACTGGTTCAAGGCCATGGATGAAGAGTTAGATTAGATAGAGAAGAATGACACTTGGGAACTAGTTCCAAGACCAAAGAACAAGAATGTCATCAATACAAAGTGGGTATTTAGGAACAAATTGAATGAGGATGGAAAGGTTACCAAGAAAAAAGAAATATTGGTATGCAAAGGATACTCTCAAGTTGAAGGTATATATTTTGAAGAGATGTTTTCCCCTATTTCCAGGATCGAAGAAATTAGACTAATACTAGCTTATGCATTCTCCAAGAATATTAAAGTGTATCACATGGACATGAAATAAACATTCCTAAATTAATATCTAGAGGAAGAAGTCTACATTGAGCATTCAAAAGGATTTCAGTTGTCAGAGAAGGAAACTTATGTTTGTATATTGAAAAAGGATTTATATGGTATTCAAGACTAGACAAATATTTACAACAACAAGGGTTCAGGAAAGAAAATCCAGACAACAATCTCTACATAAAGGTGTATCGAGACAACATATTTATTATTGAAGTTGATGTAGATGACATTATCTTCAGAAGTGATGATGACAGGATGAGTCACAAGTTTTCCAAATATACACAACACAAATTTGAGATGTTCTTACTTGGTGAGTTAACCTTATTTTTGGGACTAAATATATGTCATAGAAACAAAGGTATCTTCATCTCTCCAACAAATTATTTCAGATAAATGTTGAAGAATTTTGGAATAATAGATTGCAAACCAATCAATACTCCTATGTAGACAAGTTGCAAGTTAAGGATGATGATTCTAAGGATGCAAATCAGAGACAATACAGATTGATGATTGGTAGCTTAGTTTATGTGACAACTTCTATACTGAACATGATGTCAGAAGTTGGACAGATTGAAATGTTTCAGGAAACACCAAATGAATCACATGTTTTGGAAGTAAAGAGGATATTCAAATATCTCAAAGGTATAGAAGAGTTTGGTTTATGGTATCCAAAAGGGAATGATTTATATCGTGTTGCATACATAGATGCAGATTGGGCAGGTTGCATTGATGATAGAAGAAATACAAGTGGAGTATATTTCTACTTTGGTGAGTGCCTGGTATCATGGTTATGCAAGAAACAATCATCAATATATTTTTCCACAGCAGAGGCAGAACAGATTGCAACAACGACATGTTGCACTCGGTTTATTTGGATGAAGAATACTTTACGGGATATGAAAGTAAAGTATGATGATCCCATTTCAATACTTTGTGACAAAACCAATGTCATTAGTATTTCGAAGAATCCAGTGATTCATTCTAATATGAAGCACATTCCAATAAAGTATCATTTTATATGGGAACATGATACAAAGAAGAACACCAAGCTAGAGTATTTTGAGACAAAAGAGCAAATTGCAGATATCTTTACCAAACTGCTTGCAAGGGAAAATTTTGAGTATCTATGATAGAAGCTTGGAATATTTTCTTCCCCACAATGATCCACACAACATAAAACTTAATAAGATATGGGGAGAGAAAAAAAATTGTGAATATTTAAAGTAACAAATTCTTTTGAATGATTTTCATATACATCAATGATTTACACGAGGAGGCACCATGAAGAGAAAATTCAGTAGAGACAAAAGAGGCCTATAGATAGGGGGATCATCCCCGATAGGAGGATTAACCTTTTCCATTGATTTCAAAGGGTGAGATATACAAAAAAGCATGGAGATAGACAAAAATAAGCTTGCAGACAGAGGGAGCGATGGTCACAGGGGGAGCATGAGCATAAGGGTTTCTATGCCTAAGTGTTGAGATCAATGCCAAAGGGGGTGATTTTTGGACAATTGGTTTAGACAATTGGTTGTCATCTATTTAAAACCCTAGATAGTGATTTTATATATTTATGTAAACGCTTGAAGAATTCTAGTAGTGTTGATGATGTGGTTTTTCTACCTGAAGTTGAATGAATAATATAAATAGAAAGGATAGTGTGAATGCATGCAAGACCCTCATAGATGGATACTACTCGTTGTGTTGTTTCTGATTATATGTGTAATGCCATATAGTTCCTCATGATTAGGGAGATATGATTGAATTTGTAATCCCTGAAGATGTGGTCAAGAAGCCCCTAGTTGGTTACAAGTTCTTAATGAAAGGGTAAACTTGTTGTAAGAAGAAAACCCTAGAAGCCCTAAATTAAGGAGAGGAGTTACCTAGCACAAGTATATAAGAACCTTCAGGAGTCATTCACACGCACACTCACACACTTATTCATTGCTTATATTTCTTGTGATTTAGTGATATTTTTTCTAAGGTTGTAGTGTCATTTTCTAAGGTAGAGAAGGGAGGTCAACGGTGAACGTTTTGAGGTTGCGAAAAACCCTATTTTATGAGGTATACGTGAGTTATAGGTCAGTCAGGGAGAATTTGTATGTGTGTTGCAGTGAAGAAAAGGGTGTATACACATAGGATGTAGAAGAGAAAGTCATGTCAATGTGAAAAGCTCATGAGATTTTGAGTAGATGTTGGTACTAGGTCCCTAAAGTATGAAGGAAGGTTACAGGTCAGCATCTCAGAGGTTTAGTTCAACTACAAAAGTATTGGTATGGTTGTATACTTGTTTTGATGGTTACTTCTTGTCATGATATGGTGTATTATTTAGGCATACTTGGTATGGTTGGTTTGGTATGGTATATATTGGTTTCTTGGTAGAGTGAGGAGCACTCTTATATCTGGTTCAACACATGACATGGTTCTTGTGGTTCTTATCTTTGAGTTGATTGTATATGGTTGAGGCATATTCATGTTGTATAGTGTCATATGCATGAGGGGCATACATTGGCTCTTTGAGATACTTCATTGACGATATGGTATATGGCACAATTTGTACATGGTTGATGCTCTAGTTCACGATTCACTATTCATTGTTGATGTATCTTTTGGTTCATGATTGATGCATGATATAGTATGTATATTGGTATACACTTGATGCATGGTATGGTACATGTTTAGTTGGTTGATAAGCAGATACAGGTTGATGTGACAGTGACAGAGAGAATGACATAGACAATGACAAAGACAGAGTGCCAGTAACAGTGGTAGTGATAGTGGTAGTGACAAAGTTTGTGATAATGATAGTTGGTCTACATTTATATTACAGGGCGGTTGGACAAGGCAAGGATAGGTGGTTGTATCCACCTTCCGATTAGATCTAAAGAACTTAAGGGGTGTTAGCCTCCTTCTAGTTGGAGCTTGAGAATTCAAGGAGTTGTAGATTCCTTCAGGTTGGAGCCTGAGAATAGGGGGTTGGAGCCTCCTTCCAATTGTAGATGGAGAATCGAAAGTTGGTGCTTCTAATGGATGTTTTCTTTTAATATATAATAAAATCATTCCATGGTTTTCTCTCATTTGGTTTTCCACGTAAATTCGGGTGTACTGTGTATCTATTGTGATGTGATGCTATTTATGATTATATTGTTTATGATATATTGAATTCTAATGATAAATTGTTGAATATTGTTGAATAATAAACTATGGTTAAAAGTATTATAATTGCTCATTACTTATTCACCCCCCCTCTTAGTAATCCATCACTATTGTAAAAGGAGGTTTCCCCCTTGAAGATGATTGTATTTAAGTTTTATATATATTTCTCAAGGAGTGGTGTTAATTTTCTCTCTATTTTCATGGGGCTAATTGCAATAAATAATCTCCAAGAGAAAATGCATGAATTATCATGGAAAGTCCACAATGTGTCAAACAAAAATCTCTCTAAGAAGACATGAATGGTAGAAAAATATGAACATGAATATGATCCAACATGATGAAAGTGTTGATGACCAATTGTAGTGCTTCAATCAATAACTTGAACATGATCTCACAATTATCATCAAGTTCAACTAGTGCTCAAAAATGCATCACATGTAATGTAAAATGGTATTCCCAATGATAGTAAAAGATGAAGTTGAATGTGATCCAATAGGATGAAAGTGTTTATGATCAAATTGTAGCACTTCAATAAATAACTTGAACATGTTATCATAATGATCATCAAGTTCAACAAGTGCTCAAATATGTGCCACGTGTAATGTAAAATGATCTTCCCATCAAAGTAGATTGTGCCAATAAAATAACCAAATTTATACCATCAAGAAACTCTCTCAAATAGATTGTTGTCACGGTCAAACAAAGGAGAAATATGTGGCCATTTCCATCCTCAATAATCATATGGAAAAGCAAATAGGCACTGATATAACCATTTCATAGAGTATGAAATTCTATGCATTTTGATTTTTTTTACACTTAAAATAGTGTTTGCATCAACAAGTTATAACCATTTTAAGTGACAAAAATGAGGTCTATCCTTAAGTTTTTGGGGAAAAAAAATCACCAGCATCAAATAGAATAATTCACTAGATCCAAATATGTCACTATGTAGAGAACTAAAAAATACATAGTTAACAAAAAATCACATTGAAAATTGATGTTGTATGGAAAAGTAATGGCAATTTAAAGATCAACTTCAAAACCTCGGTGCTAATCTCTACAAGCTAAGACAAAAGTGCCACATGGAATCCTTTTATTTATTTGAGTGGAAGCCACCATTTGATGGTATGACAAGATACATAGGCTAACATGGCATGTACGCAATGCTTATGTGGCATGCATGAAATGTTGATGTGGTTTCTATTGAAACTGATACATGGCAATGTACAAAATGACACATGGAAGTTGAGTTGGCAAGTTTTTTTTGGATGCACCTATTGATGTGTGTTATGGAAATATTACCTTGCGAACAAATGAACTTTCCCTTTGATTATTGAACCCTAAACCAAGAAAGAACAATCATTTGGACAATACCATTCCTATAAACTTGTTTTTCTTATTGAAAAAGAGAGGAGAAGGTAAAGTAGGATGTACTCTATTTATGACGTTTGTACCAGTTTCTCCTATCCACAAAATTTATTCAATTCCTGGCACAAATCAATACATGTAATGAACAACAAGAAACAAGAGACTTCCTTCTACTCTAATGGATTAGGAAAATCAAATTCATCTATGCAAATCAAATTAAACGTAGACAAGCACATGAAACCACATACTTGAAGGAAATATGCCAAGTATATTAAATGAGAACAAAGAAAACTTACAGACAATGAATGATGTTAGTTTCAACTCCTCCAATCTCTCCTTGTCCAACCCTTGCATGAATCTAATATATCCAAGCTTCCTCCTCTTCTCCATGGAAATCCCTCGTTATATAGGATTTGGAGGCTTAACCACCATGGAGAAGATCACTCATCCACTAAAATGAGATCTCCAAGATTTTTAGGGAGAAAGTATCTCTCAAGGATTTTAGGGAGAGAATATCTCTCAAGGATTTTAGGGAGAAAATATCTCTCAAAGATTTTAACGAGGAAATATCTCTCAAAGATCCACCAAATTAGGATTTTTATTTGAGAAAATATCTTAACCATCCAAAGATTCTCAACCTCTCCTTGAGATTAGGAAACTAAATGTGAGGTGGATTCTCACACTAAAATAATCTTCTTTGTATGAATATTAATAAATAATTCATGTGCACATAGTATTTTGACCTTCATATGATGTATTTTTTCTCCCCATTGACTAGGGATTGTGACAAATGTTCTTTCATGGTGTCAAGGTGTATGCAACACTTAGCAAGGTGCATATGACACTTTTATGACACTTGTGGCACTTAGGGTGAGGTAATTAAGAGTGGAATTTTGATTTGTAACAGATGCCCCCTAAAGTGTGAGGTCAGAAGAGAAACAGATGGCTGAAACACTTTACAAATTATTCAATGCAAGGGTGTGGAATTGGAGAACCTGGCAGAAGTTGAAAACAATCATCAAACATTATTAATATATGTTTCATTTCCAAGGAAGACATACCTATGCTTAGAATATGAGATGACTCAAAGAACGACCACCAACCAATACACCGCGGATCCATGAAAAATACTGACTAAGGATAACGCCACTAGAGATACAATGTGGATCCATACCTCCATGACATGAACTGATCGTAGCCACAAAAAATACATAGTGCAGCTACGACTGGATGAAAAAGTATGGTGACAGATGGAATTGGTATGAATCAAAGATAAGCGGATTACCCAACTGTAAGACCAGACGCAAACATGTGCCATGTTCAAGGGAGACAATAGATTCCATAAAGGATTCCCAAAAACTTGACCCACTTCCTTCAATTTTTCCCCCACCTAGATAGATGAGTACCTCTTTTTCATTTAATGAGCTCAAGGAGGGTAACACATGCTCGATATAACTCACCTTCGGTAAGTTCCCCTTCCTTTATTTAACGAACTGGAAGAAGTAAGGGTTCGTTCCCATATGGGTCCTTCAATGTGTAGTTTAACGAATCCAGAGAAGGGAAAATTGGTGGTTTTTCATGTTTAGAGAGTCCGAAAAAAGAAATTAAAGGTGACTCCATCGATGACCTTTTCGCAAATTTAGTCTCCCAAGCCCAAAAAAAGTGTAAAACAATACAGGAGAGAAATCTTATAATAATGGTAGATTAGAGTGTTCATTTTTCGTAATTAGTCTCACAAGGCCAAAAAAGAGAGAAACTATCACTCAAAAGACACCCATTCAAACCTTTTAACAAGTGTGAAAGGAAGCAAGATCACTCGAAAATCTTTTCATGTTTAGAGAGTCTGAAAAGAGCTTAAAGGAGACTCCAAAGAGTTCATTTTTTGTATAGATTTTACGAGTTCAAAAAAGAGATAAAAGTGTACTCAGTAACATTTTCTCACATATTTATGAGCAAGAGAAATAACAAAGACTAATCTTGGTGTAATGTTCCCAACCAAATCTGATTGGAACATTGGGTTTTTATTGAGTTTTATGAGTTTTCCGGTTGTGGAATTTTGTCAAACACTTTGCAGATTTGTCTTCTTGAGTTGCACTAGGGTTTATGATGAAGGTTTTATGTGTGTTTTCAGCCAAAAAATAGTGAATATATAGAAATAAAATATAATCAACAATATACAATATCAACAACACAAGAAATAGCCATAAATACCTCAGATCTGATTTTATTCATAATAATAGTTATCCTCATACAAAATGGGACAGCTCTGGAATACATAGAGTATATGGATGATAATTCCTCCACGATATATGGGAATGATGAATATATGATCCCCTAATAGTCCTCAAATTATACATTCAAAAGATATCTGAGATCCAACCTGTAATCTAGCAGTTGAAGGTGTCTACTCTCTAGCAAGTGCGCCCTCCCTCGCTGAAGCAATCCAATAATTTGGCCTCCAAGTATATGGACTCTAAGTCATTGAAACCAACTGCCAAATTGTAGATCAGGGACTAGGAAACCCCTATGACAAATCTCCAATATGTTGGGAAGGTTCTTCCCCTCCAAAACACAAGATCTCTAATCAACAATGCACCCTCCTCAAGGGAAAACTCATCTTCATGACTGATAGAGTGAAGGGGATGAAGTATACACTCCAATACTGATGCAAATAAGTTCTAGGGTGATGACAATAAATCCAAGTATGGGATCTACTGTGGATATAGCTTTCCCAAGCCAAATCAAATCTTCCTCCCTCAACTGATGTGCCCCACCTGCATAAACCCTCCAACAATGCACACCACCCCTCTTTGAACCTGTAGAATCCACCTGTGACTGAGATAGAAATAATATTTCACCTTCATGACAAATATTGGACCAGGTTGGGTGGTATCTTTTACCATTGAGCTGATCTCTAGGGTTTGTTCAGTCAAATCCCTCAAAACCCCCAAGTGCATGGGCTCTATAGCAAGAAGCCAGACATCAAAATGATAAAAAAACATAATGAGATAATAGAGGTCCCTATATCTCTTTTAAACTCCATGTTCACCTTGTCTCTCCAAGTGAATTTTACTATATTTTATTATTAATTAATTAAATCACTTTAATTAATTAATTAACCATTTTACCTCTAAAAAGTGATTTATCTCTCCTTATGGCTTCTCTAGCCACTGAAAGTTACTTCTCGTCATCCTATCCTTTATTTATATTCCTCCTAATTCTGATGAGATATTACACTAAGAGGTTCCTCCAAGTATTATGCCCAATATGACCTTCTTAGTGAATTTAATTAACATATAGCCCATAATAACTCAAAATTATGAAAATCGTTGAAATGCAATGGATCCAAAGCCAAGCTATGCAGAATGGATCATGATGATGAAATAAGATGAGCGATGCAAGTTGGGCCCAATAAAACCCCTTGATATCTCTTGTACTTTATATCACCCCTATCTGGCTACTCTGGTCAGCATAACACTTTGTACTATAATGATATCCAAAAGTGGGGACATTACAGTCCTCCCTGCTAGAATATTGCTTCTCCTCAAGCAATAACTGAATCAATCCACATATAATACTAGGGTCCCATGTCCAACTGTGGAACACAAAGTAGGCTCCATCCAACAATGAACTACCAAGCACTCTAATCCTTGGATCCCATATCAAGATGTCAACTACAATACCCTGTGAAGTATAGTCCTGTAACATATCAACACCATGAATCTCCTGCAAATGACACATGGCCTCAACCCAGAATGAGTCTATCCTCCAAGTCCATACCAAGACCCACATGGTCTCCACCAACTGAACATGTTTCTTTCATAATGAGGTACTACAAGGCCTCAATGAATCACCCTCAAGTGACGTGCTCTCCTCAATACTGAATCTCAATGGAAAGTCAAAGTGACTTTCCCCTACAAGGATCCACTTGCCTCCATCATTCAATGAAATACCCATCCCTGTAATCCCAGGGTCCCATGCTAGTCTCTAACAGGGACCATCATGCTGACATTGCACTACTCTGATCATGGTTGTCTACTCAAAGTATCCATAATGGATCCCCCACTCCTAGATCCTCCTATTGAAATACCTGTGATAACTGGGCCTACTATCAAGAAGTTGAACCTATAAAGGTGTCTCTATGGAATCAACATCTTCCCAACCATATCCATACTCGATCATGAGTATCGATAGGAAGAATATGTCTCACCTCATATAACAAGCCCCTGCAAGCCCTCTCAAAACCATCCAAGAGTGAAGTATGTTGTTATCAAGCGCAACCTAGGCCATCATAAGATGGAACAACCCTCTGAATGAATGGGATCCTGGATCCCAGGACAAATTTGGAATTTCATCACTTTCAATCCCCCCTATATGTTGATTATTCATATTGATAAATGTTGGAAGCCATCCATTCTCATCCTAGTGAGAATCTGAATCTGTATCAACCTATGAGATATCCTCTATCCCATGGCCTAAGATACTCACCATCATGCCCAATACCTCAACTGTAGGTCTCTGATGATCCACCCCTATACTGTTGTGTTCAATAAATACACTCATGTCATGTGGTCTCGGTCTACCAACTCTCCATGTCCCATGCCACTGTCTAACTCCCCCTATGTTGTTGTCAATGATGAAGGTATCAGGAAAGGATAACAGACATAACTGCAACCAATTGTAGGACTCAAAAGTATCATATTCTTTGGTCAATCCTAAGTACTTGACCCAAAGCTCGTCCTCTGACACTCGTGGTGAATAATATCCTTTACTCATCACTAAACTCCAACCATAGGTTAAAACAATAGGTAACTCCACAAATTGTTGGTCAACCACTCTCCATCCATCATCGCTCATGCAACTGTTGATACTTTGAAGGTGATCTCCCATATTTATGTACTGCTGCAAGGAAGTGGAATCTCCATACTCCACTAAGTAATTATCCTCCCTGTAATCTAGTGTGTCCATATGAATCTCATTGTACACCTCTGCATGTCTCTGGGAACTATCATTCATCATTGTATGCCCTTGCATACTCATGTAATATCATGTATACTCCTGCAACATCATGGATCCTAGTTGTACTACTGGGTCAACCTCTACATGAAGGTCATCCAATCCTAGAACAAAAATGGAAGTGTCCTCATAAATGCCCCTCGCTCTGGAGTCCCCGTGCATATGTGAGTTCTCTATTGTCTCAAAAATACATGTGGAAGGTAGCTCTTGTGACACATGGGCATCCTCTTGCATCTCCAATTCATATCTCTCCATACTCATTAGTGATCCTGGGTACTCCCCATGCTCCTCTATCAATTGGTTCTCTTCTGCTAGACCACCAACATCCTCTAGCAATGTGGTTGAAGGATATATTTGACTCTATGCTAAGGTAGATGTGGTGGATATCTGTCTAATATCCTCAAGGATCTCCTCTAATCTGGACTCTGATTCTTGAAGGGTTTTTTGTGTTCCTTCCAATAATATCCATGTGCTCACCAAATCATGAGTTATTTGGTCCACCTCCAACTCCTTCTCCCTCAGGACCCTATAATACATCTCGCCAACCTCCAATAGGTAATCTCTATCCATCAACAACTGCTGATAGTCGGCCCTCATCACAGTCATTCTCTCCCTGAGAGTATGAAAGTCAATAATGGAAAGTTCCCCATATGAACTATCATGTGCCATAGATACCCTACAACAATATCCTACCACCAATGCATGTGTGTCATCAATGTGTCTAGTGGCTTCCATGATCATGTCCTCCCTGACTCTCAACTGTCTCATCAAGTGTCATGCTTCCTGATCACAATCCCGTTGAGGTGCTACCTCATTCCCCTCACTGCTAGGGTCAACCATGGAATCTTCAACAACAAACTCCTCAAAATTTCAGGAACTGAGTTTCCCATTGTCCACTATGCTACTGAGTCCTCCTGTAAGCCACTACACTCCATCACCCACTGCTACCCCCATTTGAATCACATTGTATCATGTATGGGCAGTTGTATCCTCTTGTGCACTCACTTTGCTATTGTCATATGCAACTGGATCTGATACAGATGTGTCCAGGCATGAGATATAGTCATCCCAACCAATAAAGAGTGCATCTTCATCACCGTAGACCAGTCCTGGAAGTGAGTATCCTACCAAACTATCAATCTCCGCACCTGGATCTAACAACTGAATCTCCAACAAAGGTGACTCACTCTCCTCATATTGATAGGTATGTTTCTCACCAACTAGCTCCAATTCATGCCTATCCTTCTATATTTTCATACCCATATATCCCTCATGTACAATCCCCAAACAAGGCTCCTCTACTATATCAAAAATTCCATTGATATCCTCATGTGTTGTGGCTATCATAAGTGTTTGAGAAGATGAAAAATGTGTCACAATCATCATAGAAAAATCATCATCCTCCATACATGAATTCCTAGAATCCATGTCTACACCCTAGGATAGGTCATTCGACTTCCTAATATCCTCATGTCTAAGTGCTAACACATGTGAATCCTCACATGGGTCACCACTATGTTGAAGTGTTGAATCCTCAACACTACCCGATAGGGAAGATGAAGAACATGTGTTATCATCCTATCCACCCAACTATCCATCATATGAGAAAGATTCACTAGCATCATCAGACTTCTCTAAATAGGCATCTACCATTGCATCCTCATGCATCTCCTCATCCTCATTGTCATAGTGCACCTCAAAAATGTGCACCTTCCCTTTCCTCCTACATATGTGGTCTGGCTTCCAAGGCTCTTTGCAACTATATAAAATTTCCATGCTCCTAATGGGTGTGGGATTAATCTGTGCTTCCTTCCATCTAGTTGTTTTAGCTCTTTTTTCCTCTACTATGTTGACGCAATGTGTAACCTCATCTTTTCTCCACCTATGATTTTTTATGGATACAAATTGTTGGAATGTTACTTGAGCCCTAAATCTATAATTAAGGGTGTAATATTCCCTTTCACAATATACAATCTCTAGAGAGAATTCCAACATCTCCATCTTTCCTTATGGAAGACCCCTCGGGCTGGGAGGAATCTTCGCTCTGATACCACTGTAATGTTCCCAACCAAATATGATTGGAACATTGGGTTTTTATTGAGTTTTACGAGTTTTCTGGTTGTGTTGTTTCGTCAAACACTTTGCATATTTGTCCTCGAGTTTCCCTAGAGTTTATGATGAAGGTTTTATGTGTGTTTGTAGCCAACAAATATTTAATATATAGAAATGTAATATACTCAACAAGATACAATATCAACAACACAAGAAATGGCCATAAATACCTCAGATCTGATTTTATTCATAATAATAACTATACTCATACAAAATGGTACATATCTAGAATGAATATAGTGTATGGATGATAATGCCTCCAAGATATATGGGAATGATGAATATATTATCTCCTAAGATTCCTACAATGTTTCAATCAAAAGATATCCGAGATCCAACCTGTAATCTGACGGCTGAAGGTGTCTACTCTCCAGCAAGTGCACCCTCCCTGGTTGAAGCAATCCAAGAATTCAGCCTCCAATCATATGGCCTCTAAGTCACTAAAACCAATAGCTAAAGTGTATATCGGGGACTAGGAAACCCCTATTCCAAATCTCCAAGGAAGGTTCTTCCCCTCCAAAACACAATATCTCTAATGGACAGTGCACCCCTCCTCAAGGGAAAAATCATCCTTCTGACAGATAGAGTGAATGGGATGAAGTATACCCTTCAATACTGATGAAAATAGGTGCTAGGGTGATGAAAATCAATCCAGGGATGAGATATACTATGGATCTATCTTTCCCAAAACAAATCGAATTTTCCTCCCTCAAGTGATGTGCCCCACTTGTAGAAACCCTCCAACTATGTGCACCACCTCTCTCTGAACCTGTAGAACCCACCTATGACTGAGATAGAAATGATGTAGAATGGTGATGGAGGAATATTTCACCTCCATGACCAATCTTGGACAAGGTTGGGTGGGATATTTCATCACCGAGTTGATCTCTAGGGTTTGTTCAGTCAAAACCCTCAAAACCCCGTGCATGGGCTCTCTAGCAAGAAGTCAGACATCAAAATGATAAAAAAGATAATGAGAGAATAAATGCCCCTATATCTCTTTTATCCTCTTTGTTCGCCTTGTCTCTCCAAGTGACTTTTACTTTAATTTATTATTAAATAATGAAATCACTTCAATTAATTAATTAACCATTTTACCTCTAAAAAATTATTTATCCCTCCTTATGGCTTCTCTGGCCACCTAAATTCACTTCTCATCATCTTATCCTATAGTGTTATTCCTCTTGATTCTTATGAGCTATTACACTAAGAGGTTCCTCCACGTATTGTGCCCAATATGACCTTAGTGAATTTAATTAACATAAATTACGAAAATCATCAGAATGCAATGGAACCAAAGCCAAGCTGTGCGGAATGGATCATGATGATGAAATAATATGGGTGATGCAAGTCAAGCCCAATAAAACCACTCAATATATCCTTTATTCGCTATCACCCCCATCTAGCTACTTTGGTCAGCATAACACTCTGTAATATAATGATGTCCAAAAGTTGGGACATTACACTCGGTAACTTATTCTCATGTATTTACGAGCATGAAAAAGAACAAAGACTAAGTTTTTTCTAGAAAAATGCTACTAATGGAAACATTTTCACTAGGTGGAGGAAAAGAAGGTTCAAGTACTCAATCCAGAGTGAGAATTGATTGTAATGGAGGGGGGTCTCTTTCATTTTTTAATGAGCTTGATAGAGAAAATGAACTATCCTCTTTGCTTTTGTTTCATTTTTTAACGAGCTTTCCACAGAGAAGAAAAACTATGCTCAATACCTTTGTTTCATTTTTTAACTATATTGCCACAAAGAATAAAAACTATGCTCAAGACCTATGTTTCATTTTTTAACAAGCTTGCAACAGAGAAGAAAATCTATGCTCAAGACCTCTCCTTGATCATGGCTTCCAAGAGGACAATGCTATGGAAGGAATACATGTCAAGGGACAAACATAAACCATGGCTTCCAAGAGATTTTCACTAGATGGAAGAAAAAAACTCCAAAAGGAATACATGTCGACGACCTCGATAAGGGTAGGGAGATCTGAATCTAATATCCCTATCGAAGAGATGACCATGTCAACTACCGGATCTAAGTCAAGAGAAGGGAGATATTCCCTCTCATGCGGGGTTGAACACATGGGGAAGGTCATTACATAATTGACCTAAGGTGGGGCAGACATCGCTTACATGTATGGACCATTCAGGGAAGGCAAATGGTTGACCATCAGATGAGTGTCAATGAATGAAATCTCATAGATCATTATTATGTTTCCATTATGAGGGAAACGTATCACTCAAAAGAGAGTGGACACAAAATATCTCATAACATAGACACAGTCTTGCCTGAGGAGCAAGTTAAAGTCCAAGGGGTCGTGAATTACCATCACATCAATGTAGACTTTTTTTCTCCCAAAGTAGCCAGAAACTTAGGAAGGATCCCTAAAGGTTGACTAACTCTTCTGTCAAAGGTCAACAGATTCTGAGTCTCATGCGCAAGCTGTGGGGAACCAAAATCTTGCCAACCATTCATGGATAAGATGCTAATAGAAGAACCTTAGTCTATTATAGTGTTAGTAATATTCCTAACACAAGCCTGTATGGTGATTTGGAAAGGAACGTAAGAAGGAAGACGGGGTTTTGTCAAATGATTCGAATTAATAGAAATCATATGATTGCTTGAAGGGGGTTCCATTGGGATGGCCGAAGTGACCCTTGTCCAGGTGAATTGGTATTAACGAGGTAGACCCGAGTGACATCCTCACTCTTTGAATGAGGAGTGGGATCTGCCACATGGGTTTAACTCTTCAAGGGAGCAATGGGATCAATCGATGATAGAACTGGATTGACCACTTTGGTAGTATTCAAATGAAGAGTGGGACTGATCGATGAAGGAAATGGATCAGTCACTTGGGTTTCACTTTTCAACTGAAGAGTCAGGTGAGGAGTGGGATATACCACATGGGTTTAACTCTTCAAGGGAGCAGTGGGATCAATTTATGATAGAACTGGATTGACCACTTTGGAAGTATTCAAATGAAGAGCGTGATTGATCAATGAAGGAACTGGATCAATCACTTGGGTTTCACTTTTCAAATGAAGAGTCGGGTTGATTGACGATGGAACTGGATCAATTACTTGGGTTTCACTTTTCATATGAAGAGTTGGGATGATCAATGACGAAACTGGATCAGCTACTTGGGTTAGTGGTTCAACTAAGGATGAAACCAGATTGACCACCTGATCAACCAGACTGACCGGGGATGGAACCATATTGACTAGTCCATCAACTAATGATGGTTTGGGAGAGATATTATCATGATAACCAATTGGAAGTTGAATATTTTCGAAAATATAAGAAACCTCATCCATACGAGGGAAAATGTGAGAGTAATGATCACCTTCGCATAACATACAAGGAAATTTGGCATTTCTATTCTTCTTACCAACCTTAATGTCACTAGTTGATGGGGTGTCACTAGCATGTTCAATAGGGGTTGATGACATGGAATATCACATTTCTAATACCTTGTGGAGACCAAGGAAATCCCTCAGAAAGTGGTCACCCTTACAAATCCTTCAAGGGAATTTGGGTTTAGGATTCTTCGTTTTAGACTTGTCGAATTTATCAACACTCCTAGTACAATTAACATTCACTGGTTGCTTGGATCTAACATGACCTGATGCAGTTGGAGGCTTGGCCACTTTTTTATTATTCTTCTTCTTCCCCTTCTGTTTCTTCTTCTTCTTATCAACTTGGCTACTTTCTTTAGAGATTTCACAAGGAGAAGAAGGAGAAATGGAAGGAGACTTGGAGCATGAAGAAGGAGAAAGTAGACATAAGGTTGTTTTTTGGGTGGTGTGGTTCAATATGAAGCATTAGGTGCATTCAAAGCACTGGGAAAATTTGAGATCACCAAAGTGGGGAAAAACCAAATCGATAAACTGATGGTGAGTCCTGGAAGACTCAGTGTGGAAATACATGGAGGACCAACATTTCCAAAATAAGGAAAGGCGAAAGGTTCCTTAGGAAAATGGATTCCTTTGTTGGTACTCCCAGGAATTGACACCATTGACACTGAATTGACCTAAGGTCCACTGAGGAAAAAAACAACACATGTTACAAATCTAAGAAGAAAAAAATCAAACAAACCTTCCCATAATGAAACCACTAGTTGGTGATGAAATCCAACATCTCTAGATCAATATAGGAAGGGGTTGGAATAGAGCGGGTGGATTGGCTATATTGGCGACCTTCTTAACGAACTTATGCCTTGGTGCAAGTTCCCACACAATTTTACCCGTGGGTGTACCCTCCAAGGATCCCGAGTGAGTTTGACCAATGTTTGACCTAAGTACGATGAAGACTCGCCTTCATCGTCACCTTGCGTATCAACCATACAGAAATAATCCACTAATATTACCAACTCACATTCATCCTCCAGGAGGGTATAGTCAACAATCAGGAAGGAACGTATGGGAAGGATAACAAGTTTGAAATCCTTCAATAAAACTAAATACAAGTGGACCAGAATACTACTAAGAACCCCAAATGGATTTGGGATTCACGAATCTCCGAGACCAAATGAAGCCAGTTGTTTCTCAGGAAGAACCCCCAATATAGGATCTTTCTGCTACATGGGTTGATATTCAGAGGGGAAATCTTTGTTTCTCTCCTGCACGAAACCTCATTTTTAACCCCTATGTGAGAGGGGGATCCCGACTATTCTTATACAAATAATTGTATTTACCACTCCCTAGTACAAGATTCTATGTTTGTTTGATGGCTTTGGAAATTTATCCTCACAACCTATTCCAAATACCTACACTTTAAGATAATGTAGGTTCGCTACCAGATAATATAAAAAAAATTGATCAATTTTATAAGCGCTTCATTTTAGGTTTGTTGTTTACTCAAGTGTGTAAAAGTGAAACTTATGATGTTTTATACTCAACTCTAAAAGAATGTAGAATAATGAGATGAAAATATTTTTCTTCAATGAATCCTACATAAAGGATGGAGAATAGGTTCAACTTTCTTCAACAAAAACACCCAATTACCAAACACAATTTTCTAAATGAAATCTACCCGAAATCAAGAATGCAAGTATCTTCTTTATTTGATTTTAAAAGAGAGCAAATGCAAATCCTTTAAATCTTCATTACTTTCAATCAAAATGAAATATTCAGATGCAGATACAAAAGACACGAAGAAAAAATATTTCAAACAAAGAATGCACTCAAAGGATAATGAGAACTAAAAGAAACAAGTATGATAACTCATTCAATCAAGAACACAAATATGCAAAAGAGAAAGAAGATAAACACTCACGAAAATCCTTAAACGAAGAGTAGCAAGAAACAAAAATCAAGCTAGGTTGTCATAAGAATCCTAATCATTCA
>SNQJ01S0114299.1:9948-23607 GCA_010110895.2 Picea sitchensis
GTCCAACAAAAAGCCCCTTTCTTCATACGATCTGTAAGAGGGGCGGTCAACTGAGAGAATCCTGACACAAAGTGCCTTTAGTAACAATAGATTCCAAGGAACCCTCACAAATGCCTGATATCCTTAGGTGGTGGCCAATCTAGAATAGCCTGTATATTCTCCATGTGAACCTACACTCCCTGTGAACTGACTATATGCCCCACGTAGAGAATCTCTTTCATAATGAATTCACACTTAGATTCCTTGGCATATAAGGACTGTTCATCCATAATGCTCAGAGTATCCTCCAAGTGTGCCAAATGCTCCTCCCAGATCTTACTATAGATCAAGAGATCATCAAAAAATACCAATAGGAACTTCCGCAACTGCTTCCTAAATATGTGATTCATGCATGACTGAAAAGTGGCAGGCGCATTGTTTAATCCGAAAGGCATGACCAAGAACTCATAGTGCCCATAATGGCACCTAAAGGCGGTTTTATGAATGTCCTCATGGACTCTGATTTGATGATATCTGGATCGAAGATCAATCTTCGAGAAATACACTACTCCGTGCAGCTCATCGATCCTGGGTATAGGGTACCTGTTTTTTTATTGTTTTCTTTTTCAAGGCCCGATAATCAATACACATTCTCATTGTCCCATCCTTCTTCTTAACCAAGATCATCGAAGAAGCGAAAGGATTGGAACCGGGTCTTATGTGCCCCATGTCAAGCAACTCCTTGATTGTTTTTTCTATTTCATCTTTGAACTTCATGGGATGCATGTACGGGGTGGTGATCATAGGTTTGGCCCCCTCTTCAAGTTCAATGGTGTACTCAAAACCTCTGTCACGGGGTCTCCCTAGAGGTATCTGCCCAAATACCTTGTCATGTCTGCTCAATAAATCCTGGATGTTTGCATGATAGTGCCTTCTGCCTTCATCATATGTCTGGGACGTAATAAAGCACTGTGTTGCATATACTACATCTTCATGTTTGAATATGGCTTCCATTCTTTTGTTTGATACTACTGTAGGAGCATTGTTCGCCATGCCTCGTAGTATAACTTGTTTCCCTCCTGGCGGGAAGAACTACACGGTCATCTGTTTGTAGTTTTTGGTAATATCCCCCAATGTCTGAAGCCACTAAACTCCCAACACTGCATCTGAATCTTCCACATCCACCACATAAAAGTCTTCTGTCAAGGTGTAGTTACCAATTGTCAAGGCCAATCTAGAAATTTTCTTTGTGCAAGACACATTAAATCCGTCGGCCACTGCGACTTTGAACCCCTCAAAGTCCTCTGTATCTACTCGTCTCCTAGCCACCCAGGCTGCATCAATAAAGTTGTGGGTTGCCCCACCATCAATCAAGGTCGTGACTCCCTATCCCCTTATGACTCCTCTAACTCTGAAGGTGTTGAATCTCGGGGTACCAGATAATGAGGCTATAACAACCTTCTTGGCCTCCTCACTATGCTTCTCCTCTGTCTCTTCCTTCTGCTCTTTGCCTTGCTCAAGAGAAACCTCCTGCTCCTCCTCCTCCTTATCGGAATCTGAATGTACCTCAATATAATGGGCTTGACCCTTCCCCTGACACATGTGTCCTAGTACCCATGGATCTTTGCAATGGAAACAAAGATTCTTTCTCCTTAGCTCATTTCTTGTTGCCTCGTCCAACCTTTACGTACCCGTACCTTCCTTCCCAGTAGGCTTCTTTTCCTTACCTTTCTGTGGAATAAAGGGTTTGGAAAATATTTTTCGTTTTAGGGACTGCGCCCTCCATGTCCCTTGTCCTGACAATAGCATCCTGCAAGGTCTCAGGCTTGAAAGCATTTACCCAACCACGAAGTGGTTCCAACAACCTCTCAATGAACAAATCACAAGCCTTTGCTCCGATATATCTGACACTGTCACTGCTAGCTTCCGAAACTTTGTGATGTTAGCATCTGGCGACCCCTCTTGTTTGAATTGTGCTAACTCTTTGAAATGTAGCTCTGGATCCTTTTTATCAAACCTCTCCATTAACTTCTGAGTGAAGTCCAAATAGGAGGTGATAGTTGCATGTCCTAGCGTGACCAGCCCATGGTACCACCACTCGTGGGCTTCTCCATCAAGGTGCAGAGTAACGAATTTGATCGCTTCAGTCTCGGTCATAGGGTTGAGCTGGAAGTATGTATCTAGTTTTTGTACCCATGCCCTGGCTCTGCTCCTATTAGACCCATCGAAGGAAGGAATGGATAGCTTCCCCAGCTTCCATGCTAGATCCTTGTTCTGTTGCACCCTGTTATGATCCCTTGGTCTATTCCTGTATTGGATTGTGCAGAAGTCCTGAAGTGACATGGATGCCTGAAACTCATCACCTAGGGCTTGATATTCTCTCAGATAGTTCTAAAAAGTCTCACTTGGAACTTGCTGCCCTTGATTTTTCGTTGGTTGGTTTCCCAAAAAATTGGGTAAAAGAGGTCTAGGGACTGTTCTGCTAGTGGTCCTAGCACCAATCTGCATAGGGATCCCGGTATTGTTAAGTACGAGAATCTCATTATTGCTGCCGGCTCCATTATTCACATTGGACCCCCCTGCTCCGTTGTTACTCCCATGATTCTGATTGGTTTGATTGGCGAGTAACTGAGTTATAAGTTGAGTAAGCTGCTGCTGTCCAGCTGCTAAACTCTCCAAGATCTGCATTCCCCTTTCCTCATTGGCATCACCCATGTTTTCCACCTGTCCAACCTTCAGTTTATTTTCCCTTACTTCTTCTTCCTCTTCAAAAAATGTTTTCTGCCCCTCGCTGCCTTATACTTCTGTATGTGACACCTAGAAATCTATTGTCTTCACCCCTCATGAACAACAAAACCCCTCTTCGGGATGGCAGGAAAGAGGGCTCTGATACCACTGAAATATCCCTACTATAATATTTTGCAATTTATCTTAGTTGTAGTGTGGAAGTTTCATCGAACACATGGTTGTTTTAGGTATTCTTAGATATTTTCCAACGCAGAAATGTCTTAACAGACTTCTTATTTCCCCTTCCCTTTTTTTTATGTTAAATATTCCAATGTAAACAGCAGCTGATTGCAATTGCCCAATGCTGAAATGAATCATAGAATGACATTCATACATGAACTCAAGCAGATACTGCAAAATCTATTAATAATAGTCTTCACGCTTAAGTAATCAGCATATATATATATATATATATATATATATATAACAGTAAATGAGAGGTAAGAACCTGGTCGTTATTTTCTGTAGATAATCTTTACAATGCTGAGTGAAGAAGTATGAGCAGCTGAAATACCTGTCTAACCCAACAAGTAGAACCCTCAATTACAAACAGTTTCTGCTGCAAGTAAATACGCCCAAATGTGAAGGATTCGGCCCATTATTTATCCAAATCGACCCACACTTCCAGATCATTCCAAAATGTAGAATTTTTCCCAGCAACTCACAGAGAATGATCTCAGATCTGAAAACGTCCCTCTTAGCAAGGGAATACGCTGCTCCCAACAGTTGTTTAGCTCATCAATAAAGAAAGACTCGATCTGGATAGGTTATCTCTGCCTTTATAGAAGGAAATGATCCAAAACTCAGCTCTTCTATTCATAAAATCACTCCTCTTGTCCACAACTCGTCCCTCAAAGGAACTCGACCTCCAACCAAAAGGAATGCAAGCTCCAATTGCCAAAAATGCAGTCTAGGGGTTGCTCGACCTCTCCAAGACTCAAATCGACTTCTTCAAGCAAAAACCCAGCCACCACAAGTAAATCTCAGCCCCCAAGAATGAGAACTTCACTATCCAAGAAGAACTACTTTGTCTCACTGAAGCGCAACGAAGAAATCTATGTGATCTCTTCCCCAAAAATGACTAACTAGGGTGGATGGTCTCACAACCGAAGCCAATCTCTGAAAATCTCTCCTAGGGTTTCCATCCCAAGAGTTCTAAAGCCACAAGGAGCTCTCTCAATGAAAATTAGAAAAATATCAAATGCTAGAATGAGAGAGGGTGCCCTCCTTTTTCCCTTTTATTTGTTTGTTGACTCTATTGCAACCCTTTTACCCTTTTAATCAATTTAAGTGACGTTTCATATTCTTCCTAAGTCACTTTAGGCACTTTTTCCTTCTTCCCCTCTTTTAATTATCTAATGTCGTTTTATTAGGCACTTTTCCCCTTAGGGCATTAAATAATTAATTAATTCTCTTCTTAAGGACTATAGCCTACGGGAATCACTTAGGCTACTGCGTCCAAGTCCCATGATCACTCGGAAGGGGACATGACAGGGTGGGATTTAGTTTCACTGTTTCCTCTGTTGACTCTTATAAATCTCAACAGGAAACACTGAACTTGCTTCCAGCCATTGGCACTGGAAATGGGCCTCTTGTGATATTTCTTGCAACGTAGGTTATGACTTGTGGGGATAAAAATCAGTGCATACAAGTGGTCTTCATATAAATTCTGCACTTAGGACCAATTGAAAGCTTTTGAATTTTGTGTTTGCTGCAATTTGACATCCATATTTCTCTTTTAACTGCTGTTTGTCTTCTTTGTTTTGAAATAACATAGTTTAATTTCATAATATTCAACAGGTTTTGGAAGCCCTTAAAGAATCAACTTGTGTTAGGCCAGTTGTTTTCGCGATGTCAAATCCAACTAGCAATGGTACGTTTCTTTTCAAGTTTATTCACAATGTCTGATGATCAGTGTTAGTTTTATTTAGTTTCTATGTAGCAGATTTTGCAGGCTATTTACGTTGTTGTCCTTAAATGTGCAAATTTCTTATTTCTGGAATGGCAGCTGAATGCACTGCCGATCAAGCTTTCAACACTGTGGGACACCATATAATTTTCGCAAGTGGAAGTCTATTTCCTGATGTGGATCTTGGTTTGTGCCTTTTAGTAGAACCATACAATAATATCTCACAAAAAGATTTTTTCTATCCTCCAAACTAAATTTCCTTTCATTCGAAGCCAATTTCATTGGCTCCTTTTGGGAATATTGATTGTTTATACTTTTGTCCTTCAGGAAATGGTCAAATTGGGCATTCCAACCAAGGCAACAATATGTACCTTTTCCCAGGGTTTGTTTCTTCCTTCACCTGGTGTCTGAAGGAGTTTCAATAATGTTGCAAATATCCATTCAGAGAATATACCACTGAGGGTCTGGAAATTAACTTATTGGAATTATCAGGGAAAACATCGGAAATTATTGGAAAATATTGGCAAAGGATATACTTGTACTTGAAAAACTCATAAAATATTGGAAACATCAGCAACGTAAAAAGCTTGGAAAAAATCAGAAATACTGGGAGATATTTGCAACACTGATTTCATTGCATGGAGCTATATAGACATTTCAATTTTCTTGTAAATTTTAACATATTTTTTCTCTGATGAATTAGGATTGGGCTGGGTACACTTGTATCTGGTGCTCGTCTCATTTCAGATGGCATGCTTCAAGCTGCAGCAGAATGGTAAACATCCATAGTATTTGAGCATTTAGCTAGAATATAATCTAGAATTATCACTATACTTGTTTTAGTCTCTGAACACAGTTCTTATTTGCTGTATGATCAGATCATGCTAAATCATTGTGCCTTATTTTCATGAAGGAAATCCACATTGTTGAGCCAAGTAAACTGCTTCACATTGATTTTGTCAGCTTCTTTTTTCTTAATAAACTTCTTATATTGATATTACAGCCTAGCCGAATGCATGACAAAAGAAGAAGTGCGAAAGGGAATTATATATCCCTCAGTATCCAGGTTCCATTTCTAATTGAAGATTATTAGTTGAATTTTAAGCTACATTTAAAAACATTTTCTTATGATTTAGTCCATTGTGTGTGCTATTGATAACTCCATTGTTGCAGGATTCGCAATATTACCATGAAGGTAGCTACAGCTGTTGTGAGAGAAGCAGTGGCAGAGGATCTTGCAGAGGGCTACCAAGATAAAGATGCCAGAGAGCTTCAGCGTCTGTCAAAGGTAGTGCATTCATTTCCAGGAACTGCAAACATCAATTCTACTGCATAAAATTGTCCTTTTCCATTGCCTGTAAAGTATTGTACCAAAAAGAACAGCTAAATGTACGGTATTTGCTCAAAAAAATTTGAAATACATTTTGGCACAGAAGTAATTTGCTCGTTTTCTCTTTCCTTCTGGGACTTTCTTGATTTTTCACTTCGTTTCCCAGCATTTATGTGATTGTGCTTCTTGTGACATTCACTACTCCATGGAATGCTACCAATTTCATTTTTGGAGTCTCTGGATTTATGAAGAGACATTTTATGTGATTTTCTCCATAGATGAATCATGATACCAAGTCAAAAACTTTGAGCTTGAGTGTTTTTGCTACGAAAATTGCAAGTCAACTCTAGTTAGTTGCATGTTAGGAGTTTGATTCAGAAAATATAGTCTTGCCTACATAAAAGATAATTTTGTATATTTGCAGTGGTAATTGCTGACTTGTGGTATGATTTGCAGGAAGAGACTTTGGAGCATGTGGAAAAGCATATGTGGGTTCCAAACTATTCACCATTGGTTTACCATCATAAATGATCCATGGAAAAAGGGAAGAAATAATCAGTGGCTTTGCAGATTCATTCCTAAGTTGTTACTATGAAATGAAAATTGTTTGACATAATATATATCGCATTATTCTTGGGGTAGCTGGAGGATTCGTGACATCCTATTTTTCATAAGAAGCAGAGTTGTGACGTGAATGTCTCAAGTTACAATGAAAGAATTTTACACATTACATGTATTTGATTCAGTTATGTCCATTACTTGTTTTCTCTCTGTAGTGTAATGAGTATTGTGCTTTCTATACTAGGGATATATTCTCTAGAATTCTGGTTCAATTAATAAATGCATCATTTTTCCTTGTAAGCAATTCTTTTTACTATCTTCCAACTCTGTATGATACTTGGGATTATGTTTTGAAGGATTATGACACCTAGTCATTGATTATTTTTGCAATGTTGGCACGGAAGTTTACATTCATATCAAATGGTGTTACTATACGCTGGAAGTGATTTCCTAGAAGAAGACATGTTAAAGTCAGCAAAGAACGCCAAAGGACAAAATGGTCATTTTCTGAATTCTGAGAAAGGCATGGAAATGCAGTTTTATTTCCATGAGCATTAATATGCTTTTGTGGTGGGTTTTAAGAAGCAAAGAAAAAGGAAAATGAAAAAAAACTCCAATATTCTAAACTTGTCCAAGACAAAGGCAATGGGGATTGGGGAAGCAGATTTAGTATTGGAAAGCTGTCTTATGTAGTGGGGGTAAGCAAGTGCTGAAATTAAAGATTCATGGAGTCATTGGAGAATTGGCCACCTTCCTTATCTCTGTTCAGGTAAGGTATAAAATTCTCCAAAATCACAAAATCCTTATTATCTAAGACAAGGTTATCTCACCGTTTCACATTAAAGAAGATGATAGGCATATTTCTCTCTAAATGAAAAATCTCCTATTATGAAGGCCAACTCCACATCAAACGTGGCATATGGTACATGTTGACCACCTATTCAACTAGGGGGTCAACTCCATGTACCATGAAGATATGCATCAACAAATGCAAACATGTCGAAGACTATTTGGTTCTATAGCGCTTTTTTTTGCTCCAGCACACAGTTTTGTAAGCGGGATTACCGCACCCCTGCGTGGGTTAATATTGTAATAGGTCTACATGGATAATGGTTAGGTCAGTTGCCTTAGGATTTCTTAATTAGGAGAGTTCCTTTCACTGAGTGTTTTTTATCCTCAGGAGGTTAATGTGGCCTAACTAGCCGGGTTAATCTCCCTTGAGTTTTTCATTCCCACTAGCAATAAATCCTCCAAAGTGGTGAAAGACATTCTAATGAAGTCATTCTTGGGTAGCTAGTATTTAGGAATGAGGTAAATGACCATGTAAAAAAGCACGCAAAATTTCGCAGAATTCCGTCGAGTCTAGGTAGGTATTTTTTAAAGTTGGGAATTAATTAATTAATTAATTAATTCTAGATAATTAATGTAAAACTTAGGTCTCGGGATTTTTTATAGGGGTATTTGTACTCAAAAGAAATATAAAGAGACCCCCTACACCCATGGACCAAGTTTCAACTTAGTCGGACTAGTTTTGTTAGGGATTTTGTCCACTTAGAAGTTTTTTCGAAAAACAACAATTTTAATCGTTGGACCTAGGACAAGGAAAAATGCCCGATTTTGTAATAAAGGAAAATAAGGTAAAGTTAATGTGGTAATTAATGAGGAGAGACCCCACCTAACCTACCCACACCTTTCCTAATCTTTAATTACCCTTTCTACCCACACTTTAATTATTTCCAACTTAAAGCTTACGTCCCCCATTTGGGTAATACGTCCCCACTCCACGCATCTACTTGGTAATACTTTGGTTATTGGTTGAGGGCCCCTCTTCATGAGGTGCGCCCTTCCTCTCCTTTCCACGTCACTTAAGAGTTCCTTTCCACGTCACTTAAGAGTTTGGTATCCACACTCCTTCCACACTCCAACTCAAAGCTCACGCTTTTCACTCACTAAACCTCACACATTCCTCTTTACTCACGCTTTCTCTTTTGAATAAATTGGAAAGGGCACACGTAAAAGTGGAAACATCCAACTTCAAAGAGGAATATTACCTTGAGGCTTCACGTGGGTCTTCCCTTTGACCAATACATTTCCCATTGGTGGCCACCTCACCTCTCACTTGTCTTCTCTTACTAAATTCGCCTCCTCCCATAAGCCTACGCCATCCTCCTTGAATCATCACACTTTTCTTGATAGCATACGCTTTCCTTATGGAATAAAGTGGAAACATCAAGCATAAAATTGGAGTTTTCTTTCAAGGAAAGCGTGGACCTCCCCTCTTAGCCAATACACCTCCCTCAAGTGGCCACCTCACCCTCCATCTCTCCCTACATGCTAATTTCTCCCCTACCCTAAAAGCTCATGCCACCTTCACTTGAGTTGTCAGTTGAGTTTGATCTTGACATTTTTCAAAGATCCAGAAGGAGGTCTCTTGGTCTATAAATTAGACTCTCCTGTCCCTCATTCATTACCTTTCATTATTGTATTGTTATGCTACTATTTTCTCACCATCCCACTTTCTCTCTCTCTCATTACTGTTCACATTGCTTCACTGATTTTTGTTCTTGAAGAGCTTGAAACAACTTTGTTGCTGCAACCTCTTCCCATTTGATAATAAAGAAACTGCTTTGGAGGACTTGGGGATTTCAAGATTTGTCTGGATGATCCATGTATTCATGAGGTGAAATTGCTATTTGCTTTTAATATTTTGTGATCATTGAGTAGCATAGCTACGGTATAATTTTGTTTGCTTGGCTAGGTGGAGTAAAACTTTGTTTGCTTACCTATATGCATTATATTCATGTTTAATACTAACTTTGTTGTATTATCCATGCATGCAATCCATTTATCTATTTGATCTTACGGTTTATTGAAGCTTGCAGGTTGTCTTGAAAAGAAGTTGTTGGGATAGCTTCAAGGACGAATCTACCCTCATCTTAACTTACACTTCACACGCAACTTTATGCTCTTCTCCCTCATTCTCTCATATTCAGATTTTAGTGGCTAATGTGCTTAGATAGATCAATTTAATCATGTAAAATTATGTTTTCTATATGTACGAAATTTCTGTTGAAAGACGGGAATTTCATAACTTCTTTTGAGTGTGTTGCAGCAAAAATCAACAAGCAATAGCTTGCTGATTTTTGCAGATTCTTACCAGGACAAGAGGGCATGCTACCCAAATTCAAGTACAACACACATTTCCGGTACTCCTTCCAAGAGTGGTAATGGTTTCTCTTATTTCTCCTTCATTCTAAACATTGTATGCAAGCCCAAAGGAGTTGTACCCAAGAGGCTTGCATTCTTTCCCTTTCAGTCTTATTTCTACAAGTTAGTTAGATTTATTTTATGTCTTTTAGTTCATAGCTTAGCTAGTTTAATCGTTGATATCTACATGCATGCTTAAAGGAAAATTATCTAGAGTAGATCCAACATAACATATGCTAGTTTAGAGCTCGTGGGGGCTTAGTTAAAATTTTATTTTCGGTTGCATGCTTATTTTTAATTTCCTGAATCTTCACCCAACTCACATGCATGCATTAATTGGTTAATTAATCTTTTAGATTCTATCATCTACTTTACATGCAAGCAATTGTTTTTTAAGTCTTCTATCTTATGTACATGCATGCAAGTATCATTATCTTAAGGGCTTAATCAATCATTTTACTTTCCGCAAGTTGTTTACTTTGCTTTATATTTCACATGCAATAATCACATTAAAGCTTTCAACTTGCAATCTTATGTTTCAAAGGCTTCAACCTTCACATTCATCTTTATCAGTTCTTAAAATTTACATGCAATAACTCAACCACTTAAGAACTTGCAATTTCGTGGTTTAAGAGTTCACACTCGTTTTCAATACTTTGGCATTTTTTAGCAAGCTACAAGCACTGAAACACACATTGCAATACTTAGCTCATAGGTCTAAAATAAATTAATTAGACTTAATATGACACCATAACTCACCATCTTCGCCATTTAAAATGGGGTTAGAGGAAGGCAACGAAAGGTGCTAAGTCGGGGACTGTCTCATGGCGCGCGACGTCCTTTCCGGGAGTACTCTGATCTTAAGGCTAGCCTATGAAGCTAGGGTAGGCCTCGTTGCCTCACTTTTTGAGCATCCAACAATCACTCAGTAACTAGGGGAGGAGAGATTTTGGGTTGACACCTAGATAGGGCTAAAATTAATCACACTTAATCACTTAACTCAATACTTAGTCTACAACATCGTCAATTTACATTTCACAATTGCAAGCATTCAGATCTCATATTTACATTCATATGCAAGTCTCTTATATGTTGTAGAATAATTTCTTAAGTGGTTATATCTCTTATCTGGAATACTTCATTTTTCAAGCATTTCATCTATCTTGTATCTTTGTATTTGTGGTGTGATCCTTCAGGAAGTGCGCATTCATCTAGAGGCATTCTCTTGACAGGGTCTTGAGTGCTTTGCGTCTTTTGGCCATTGGAAAGCAGTCCAACAGAATTCTATCTGTTGTGAGCATGCTTGGCTTCATGTGTTGATCATCTTTTCATCTTTGAATATCTTCTTTCCCTGCACATTTCAAGCACTTTTTAATATCTTGTATCTATTGTATCTAGCTTAGCCTTACTCTGTATATCTTAGGCTTTCTTTTCGTGTATCTTGTATCTAATCTAGTTTAGCTTGTATATCTTTATATTCTTTTGTATCTATCTGTATCTATGTTGTTATAATTTTGTAATCTTTGTAACTTGTAATTATCTTGTAACGAACATCCCCTTAACTTGGTTGACTCCTTGCCCAATCTTAGGTACTAGTCTTAGTTGCCCTAGGAAAAGGTCTGACTTTCATACTTAGCTAATTGTATCTTGCACTTGTTGTTTAACATCATAGGCTAGATTCCCCCTGACCATTTAACAAATTAAACCAACTCCTAGAACTTGAAACTCTTAATCTCATCTATTAACTAGGGTCTACCCCCCCTTGGTTTTCCTAGGAGTTAGCCTAGATGGAAGAGCTTCAAGTCAAAGTGATAGCATGGACTTTGAACCTAGGCATTGTGCCTCCGAGGACACACTAAGTGAGCAGGACTTAGCTCACGTTTGCAAGTGTGTATAAGATCGACAATATCTTTGGCGCCGTTGTCGGGGATAAGTCATTTATCCTTGGTCAAAACGACTTAACTTATTCTTTTAGAACTAAATAATAAAACACTTTAGTCACTAAAATTCTTTGAACTTGCATTGGTTGATTGCGTGTGCTTTCTTTCCAAGTGGCGACTCCATTGAACAAATCTGTCAGGTATATTACTAGGAGCGTTGCACAAGGTTTGATTTACTCTTTTCCTGAACCCGAAAAGGTTTATAGGAGGAGGATAAATCACCTTGCCCCTAGGAGGCTACTTGAAAGTCTTGGAGAAGAAGCACTCCCTGATATCCAATTCTTGTTCCAAACCAATAATCAAACAACTGTTAATAATCCCACTAACACAACCATGAGTATATTCTTGAGGCCTTTGAATTTTGCAGCAATCCAAGGTGCCCCACACCAAGTCCCTGAGAAAGCCATAAACAAGCTACCTATATTTCAGGGAAATAATGCAATCAGTGCAAAGTCTCACATCTCGAACTTCCAGATGTGTGTTGAGAAGTATTGTAAAGGTCATATGAAGAAGATGTTAAGATGACCCTTTTTGTGTACTCACTAGAAGAAGATGGCACTAAATGGTTTACTGATTTCGATCCGGCTAAGTTAAGAACTCTTGACAAAATATTGAATGAATTTAGAACGAGATGGGGGGATCAAAAGGAACAGAGATTTTAGTTAGCTGCTCTCACTTCTAGTCATAAGAAGGAAAATGAAACAGTGGAAGAATTCAACACTAAGTTCAATAACTTGGTGAAGAGTCTTCATGATGACATAAAACCCTCAGATGCTGCAGTTTTGATGTATTATATGGAGGCCTTTGAGGGAGAAATGAGGTATGCCTTAAGGGATAAGGATCCTCATAATTTAAAAGCAGCACAAGTCACAACTATCAAAATCGACAAGAATATGCAGGATGCTAGGAAGTCTAACATTCTTGGTTTTACTTGAGGGTCTTCTTCTCAGCCTTATGAGGAGAAGAAAAAGGATGTTGAAAACCAAAAACCCTCTAAAGATGGCATCAAGGAGCTCACTCAATTGATTAAACAAATGGAAATTAATCATGCCAATCAGATCAAGCAAATGGAAATCAACCAAGCAAATCAAATCAATGCCATACAGAACCGGTTGATCACCATGGAAAGGGGTCAAGGAAATAGGCCCCAACATAGGCCAAATGACAAATGGCCTAAGAAATCTCCTCCCCAAGATCAAAGACCACCAAATCCATTTGAATCCACTAATTGGGTTGACCGCCAGGCTGTTCATTATTGCAGACCTTGTGAGCAATTCCATGATGAATCAACTTGCCAAGTCTTCCTTCACCTTTATGATGAGACGAGACCTTATGGATCTTCGAATGAACAAGTTAATATGTTTGGTCATAAGTATAATGATGGCATGTATGATTGGATGGATTCAGATGAACATAACGAGGGGGTGAGAAATATGAATTGCATGAATGATGTTGTGGTGGATAAGGTGAGAGAAATGTTTGGTCTTAAGCCTACTTCACAACAAGTAGTCGAGATGGCTAAGTTTAGAGGCATTTCCTACCAAAGGAATGGAAATAAGAGTCAAAATAAAAATCAAGCAAACATTCCCAAGGTAACCCCAACTCTCCCTAAGTCAGATGTGCATGCAAACTCAGAATTAAATATTGACTTAGGAGGATGGTTAAGTAATGCAAAAATGTTGGTTCCAGTGTCAGAAGTAATGAAGATTCCTTCTCAGAGGGAGAATCTACTCAGAGCCATAGAAAACCCTTCTCATAAAAGTGTTGACATTCCACCAACAAGAACTTATCAGGATGCGCCGGTTATTCTGCAAAATATGGATAGGGGGAACGAAAAGAATAGACCATTTTTCCTATCCTTGCTCGTGAATGATTTTATTCTTCATAATTGTATGCTAGATTCAGGAGCTACCTCAAGTGTTATGACTAAGAAAGTAATGGAACAA
>SNQJ01S0114300.1:14926-28238 GCA_010110895.2 Picea sitchensis
AGGAAAATGCAACTTCTTTTCTCAGGAAAAGTTCTTCTTCCTTCTCTCTTCAGGAACTCAGGCCACTGTGACCCCTCTAAAGGCAATAGATAGGTTTACATCATTAACGATCATAGGGATGACGAAAATAATGTGTAACAGCACCTCAACATCAATTGTTTCTGTAGCTGTCATCATTTCGTATGTTTCTAAGGGAATTAATTCCTCATTTTGAGCTAATACCTCTTCTACTACTATTTCTTCAGGGTCTGTCTAGATCCCCACAGAATTTGTACTAACTGCTTCTTTAGGAAGAGGGTTTCTTCCTTGCACTCTGGCCCTTTTGTTTTTCTTTCTTCTGTGGGTCTTATCTGCTTGTTCTAACTGTTTCCTTAATTCCTTAATAATTTCCTTGAGTTTACCCACCTTCTACTTTAATACTTCATCCTTATTAGCCTTTTTATTCAACAGTTTGTTTTCTTTTTTTAACTTTCTAATTTTCTTATGGCTCTTGGTTGATTTTTGTTTATGAGAGGTCTCAAGGTATTCTTCATTATGGCCAACAGATGGTTGTTCCTCTATTCCTTCCAAATGTTTTGTCTATCCAAGAGGGCTTCTCATTTCAAAATGAGGTTCTTCTTATGTTGTGTCCTGTGGGAAAGACATTTCAATATCAGGAAAATCTTCAGCTAGTTTTGAAGAGGAGGCTTGTTCTAGGCATTTTTCTGGATTATTTGTGCCTCTATCAATTGATGTTCCTAAGCTCCCCAAAACCTGAGCTATTTCTACCTCATATCTCTTCAAAAATTGTTATGTCATATGCTCTAATGCTAGTTGGGTGTCCCCTTGATCATTCCTTTGTGAGGTATGTTTTGCTTGCCCAATTTCTTGAACATTTTCCTATAGAGACTGTTCTGTAAAATTTTGAAGTTCTTTAGGCTATTTTGTTGTATCTTGAATTGATTTAGCCATTTCCTGAATTCATTTGCTTCTCCTCCTTTTCTTAATGATGGATTTAGGAGAAGTCATTGCTCTCTTCCTATTTTTCGTTAATGCATGTGTTTGTGAGGTCTGGGCCTCTGTGATTTGGGCAGGGTCTGCCTCAACTTTAGTTTGAGGAGATTGAATTTATCTTTGGGCGGTAGTCTCCTCTGCCTGTCTATCTTAAATTTCCTATGGTGGGTCTTCATGGAATAATTCAGGTTGCTCCAGTTGTGGAGGTCTATTGGCCTCAATGAGATTATCCCAAGTCAATTGAGTTTGACTCAGTGCTTTATTTGTTGTCAATTTACCTAATTTGTGGTGGCTGATAACAGTAATAGGATCCTTCGAATTTTGTGTTCCTAAGGCAACCTCATGTAATATGGCATTCAGAAAGAAAGGTATATTAAGTACTAACCGTTGTTTTAAGGATGCCAACAATTGAGGTGGCGAGGTTGAATTACATTGTATCATCCATCACAGGTGATGTACTACTAAATTACCCCTGCCAGTTCCTTCCATGGTTTCTTGAGGGTACTAGGATTAAGTCCTTTTCCCTTCTTATCCAATTCTTCCCTAAGGTCTGTCAAAGATTCCACATCTTCCTTCAGTGATGTATATCTTCTTGTCCATGGAATGCACATGTTAGGGAGGTATGTGGCCTCTAATAAGATTTCCGGGGTGACTAAGATTCGTATGCCTCGCACCATAGAGATTTATCCTTGCAGATTCTGAAAGAATTCAAGCTTGAAATTTGTGTCATATCCTTGCAACTGGTTGAAATACTCCGTCCACCCCAGATGGTGTAGGATTTCTCTTGCCTACTCTATAATCTGTAGTAAAGTTGTCTCCCTGTGCACACTTCTGCCACCCATTTTTGTGATAAAATGCGAACGACTATCGTTCCTAGTAGCAGACTTGGTTGAACCAACTTGGAGGAAAAAATTACTAAAAATAGAAAATATCAGAGAACAACAAGTGTTTACAAATGTGGGTATTTATTACAATCATTACTATCTTATTGAGAGGTGTGTTGAGCGTCCACTCCCCTCATTAATGTAGAGGTCGACCTTGACCGTCAGCGTAGGGGAATGTAATCAGTGTAGATATTTCTGGTGAGGGATAATGATTTCACTGTCGCCACCAATGGGGATCAATCGTTAATTTTCAAATAGAATATTTTAACGGTAATCATTAAACGTTAGTCCTCTTTTGTGGAAAAAAAATTGAATTTAATATACCTATACTAAAAAATATATATATTTAAGGATACATAAGCCGAACAAATTAAATCTGTTTATTTAAAATAATATCCCACATATCATAATGTTGTTACTTTTCCATTTTATTGAATACAGCTGAAACGATAGCCTCGTTATTGAGTGAAGGAAATCTAGAGACACCCAGAAACTTAGTGTTTAAGGTAAACTTCCATACCACAGGTAGAGCCACTGCTGCTAGTAGGCATCCATGGCCTTGATAGGGTTGTCTTTTAACCCTTAGATGAGCTTGTATCCTTGATAAATATTTGAATCAACTTTTCCAAAAAGTCCACTATCCTGGTTTGGTAGCTAGATGGTGATAATGCCACTCACTAGATTGTAACTTAAGTGAACAAGTCGGCTCGTGATGAGACCCCTTGTCCTTTGATGAGAATATGTCAAAGGCCATTGTCCTGGTGTGGTAGCCATAATGGGAATGTCACTTATGTTATTATCCTATGATCATGGTAGGTTGGCTCGTGATGAGACCCCCTATTCTTTGTGGAAAAAATTTATTACTTATCTTTATTCCTTTTTTTTAATATATATATTTTAAATATTTGAATCGTATTTTTCTCGAAAAAAGGCCATTATCCTGGTTTGGTATCCAGATGATGATAATGCCACTCACTAGAGTGTAACTTAAGTGAACAAGCCAGCTCCTGATGGGACCTCTTGTCCTTTGACAAAAGAAAATGTCAAAGGCCATTGCCCTGGTGTGGTAGCCATAGTGGGAATGTCACTTAGGTTAGTATCCTATGATCATGGTAGGTTGGCTCGTGATGAGACCCCCTATTCTTTGTGGGAAAAAAAATTATTGCTTTTTTTTATTTTTTATTAGAGGTGTATTGAGGGAGGCTCATCTACTCCTTAAGAGTAAGGGATGGAGTAAAGAAGTGTAAGGATTCCAAGTAAAAGTGTGCCTAAGAATCCTTATTATAATATAAAGGCAAGATATCATTCAAGTGTATTTGTATGTATAAGGGAAAAAGAAACGAACTATGGTGGTTTACAGGTTATGAACTAGGTTTAAGATATTTCGAAGAAAGTAATCCAAAAATAAATTTGATAAGGTATGGGTGATAGTCCACAAAATAATGATAGATCGTTGTGATGATAATTAGAAATAATGATGGTGAAAATTATTTGTTGAAATTCGTACCCCAATGGAATGGCTTGACGTTTTATCAATAATGTAGGGAAGGAACGGAGAAATGAACAGCAGGCGTGCAAAAAAAGAACAACAAGTGTTCAAGAGGAACAACAGGCACACAAAAGGAACAACAAGTGTTCGAAAGGAACAACAAGTGCGCAAAAGGAACAAAAAGTGTTCAAAAGGAACAACAAGCACGCAAAAGGAACAGCAAGCACGCAAAAGGAACAACAAGTGTTCAAAAGGAACAGTAGGCGTGCAAAAGGAACAACAAGTGTTCAAAAGGAATAGTGGGCGTGCAAAAAGGAACAACAAGTGTTCAAAAGGAACAACAGGTGCGCAAAAGGAACAACAAGTGTTCAATATTTGCCCATTTAATGTTGTAAATAAAATAAAATGGTGGATTTTCCATGAAAGACAAGGTCTTTGTGACAAGATAAAGCAAGAGTGAGGAATGGAAACGAGTGTTGGTTGTGTTCATTATGATTTTCGCAAGTGGATTTCATAATAATAAACAAAAAGGAAACTAATAATGCAATAAGTTTTACGAGAAATCTATATACATTATGTACAGTGTCAACAAAATTCACCATTTATGGAGTTGGGGTGGTTGGGTTACCTTCCCAGCTAGCCAAAATTTGAATGGTAGGATCTTTCCTTACTTCCTGGTAGAAGGATTCTTTTGAAGGTGGATGATGGTAAAGTCGTAGTCGGTGCCCATTAACCAAAAATGGAGATCCAAAGTCATCGATGGTGCTTAAATTGACAGTGCCATTATCATGGGCTTCCTCAATTTCATATGGTCCCAGCCACTATGTCTGTAACTTTCCCAGAAAACCATGAAATATGGAATCATAGAGAAGCGCCCAATCACCCTTCTTAATGATTTCTTCTTTATATGATTGTTGTGCCAGGCTTCTCTTTGTTCTTGAATAACAGTTGTGCGCTACACAATAGATAGGCGTGCTTCATCCAATTCATTGATTCGTTGAAGGCATTGTTTATGTGTCATTGTTAGATCCAGTCCAATTTCATGGGCCATCCTTAGGGTTTTAATCACAAACTAGATTGGGAAGATGGGTTCTTTTCCATAAACTAGGTGATAAGGAGAGTAGCCAGTGGTGTTACGCCATGTTGTTCGATAAGCCCATAAGGCATTTGGAAGCTTAGTAGCCCAACTCTGTCAATTTTTTGAGACAGTCTTTGTCAATATTGCCTCTAGGACCTTATTTTTGCTTTCTACTTGCCCGTTTTCCTATGGGTTATATGGAGAAGTAAATATGTGCTTAATATGATAATTTTCGAGGGTGGTGGTGATTCTATGAGATGTAAATTGTGACCCTCCATCAGTGATTACTTTCCTGGGTAGTCCATAGCATACAAATAGTTTGAACAGAAATTTGATGACTATCTCTTATGTTTCATTTGGTAGGGCTTCTTCCTTTACCCATTTAGTCATGTAGTCTTCTACAACTAGAATATAGGCCTTCTGATTTGACTTTGGATTGAAGGGGCCAACAAAGTCTAGTACCCATATCTCAAATGGTTCTACAAATACTTGTGCTTTCAAAGGAATTTCATCATCCTGACCTAGTTTTCCCATCCATTGACAACTATCATAGGTCTGGATGTATTTCTTCGCATATCTGAATATTGAGGGCCAATAATAGCCCACTGTACAAAATTTTGTGTCCATTCCTACCGTTTGAAAAATTCCCACCACAAGACTCATCATGTCCTTCCTTTAGTATGTCATAGATTTCATCATCTAATATTCATCTATGGATCTAGAGATCATCTCATGTGTGGAAGAGATATCAGTTGATCCAAGCGAATCATGTGCTACGCTGGATGATTAGTTTTCTTTCCCTCGATGATAGATGTTCTCGTAATCTTCCCGCCGCTAGATAATTTTCCACATCATCATACCAAGGTGGATTTGTAGTAATGGAAAACAAATGATCGTCTGGAAATTGATCTTCATCTGTTAAAGAGTCGTATGTTTTGGGTATGTGGGATAGGAAGTTTGCGACAGGATTTTCTTTCCTCGATCGATCTTTGATGGTGATGTCAAATTCCTGTAATAGTAATAACCACCGAGTGACCTGTCCATTAGTAATTTCTTTATTAGATAGAAATCTAATATCAGAATTATCAGTATATAGAATAACGGGATAGCATGTTATATAATGGTGAAATTTATTGATGGTGTGTATAACAACTAAAAATTCTTTTTTTGTTGTTGTATAATTAAGTTCAACTGAAGTAGGATTCTTGCTAATAAAATAAATGGTGTAGGGTTTCTTGTCTTCTTCCTATCCAAGGACAGTGCCTATGGCAATATCTGATGCATCGGTGGAGATTTGAAATGGTATTTTCCAATTTGGTCCCCTCAACACCGTTGTTGTCGAGATTAACTTCTTGAGTCCTACAAATGCCACATCACACTTGTCAAACCACTGAAACTCTACATTACCAGTCAAAGCATGTAAAGGTACAGTGATTCTTGCAAAATTTTCCATAAATCTGCGATAGTATCCTGAAGCTCCAAGAAAACTACGTACCTCAATTTGTGTGTGTGGTGTAGGTAGATTAAGGATTACCTCTATTTTTGTTGAATCTACTCTAATTCCATTTGCAGAAATATAATTCCCTAGTACCACACCTTCCATCATCATCATGTGACATTTTTTGTGGCTTAAACATAACCTGGTCGCAATGCACCATTCTAGTACCTTCTCCAGGTTATTCAATGCTTGATCGAAGTCGTCGCCATAAGGACTGAAATAATCCATGTAGACTTCAAGTCATTCACTGATCAAATCATTGAATATGCTCAGAATGGTCCTTTGAAAAGTGGTTGGAGCGTTACAAAGTCCAAAGGGAAATACTCTGTATGCAAAGGTGCCCCAGGGGCATGTGAATGTAGTTTTATCTTGATCTTCTGGGGCAATCTAAATCTAATTGTACCCACTAAAACCATCTAGGAAAGAAAATAATTTCTTCCCTACCAAAGTATCTAGTACCTGATCAATGAAAGGCAAAGGGAATTGGTCTTTTTTAGTAGCTTTGTTAAGTTCCCTGTAGTCAACACAGATTCATCATTTCCCATTTTTCTTTGGGACGATCACTAATGGGGAAACCCACCGACTATCTAAGATGGGATATATAAAATATATGTCCAACAGATTTGTAATTATTCTTTAATGATATCCCTGAGGTGAGGATTTAGTCTTCTCTGTTGTTGTCGGATAGGTCGAGCGTCTTTTTAAATATAAATGTGGTGTGTGCATAATTGTGGATCAATACATTTCATATCAGAATACTCCCATGCAAAATCTTGTTGGTAGTTGGAGAGGACTTGAATTAGATTTTGTTGTTGTTGTTCATCTAAATTGGCATTGATGTTCAGAGACCTCTCTATTGCAATCTCGACAAATTTGTTGTTATGAATAGCTATAGTTGGAATTTGTTGTTCCATTAAATATTCTAGCAGGTCTCCCTGTTCTTCACAGTCTAGAACATCTTGGAGAATCTGGTAGGTTGGGTTGCTCATGGTGGTTGGGCTAGTAATAAACCCACTGATTATGTCATCCTCTAGCTGGTTTTTAAGGCTGAGGTCTTCTTCCAGCTTAAGAAGGGTGCGTAAATCATTTTTTGGGTATCGTGGTGGTGGAAATTGTGGATATACGAAAGTTGGGATTGGCTTGGCAGGAGGATATAAGATGGGATTCTTTGTGATACTCCCTCTAGTGATTGTCATATTACCCATTCAGAATCCTATGTATCCATCTGTTGTTGTGAGCCATGGCCTGGACAGTATCAATGGATGCCCTTCAAGTCCACTTCTTCAATTGATGATGAGGAAGTCCGTCGAATATTTCCAAGAGTCGACGAAGATGGCTATATCATGTAATGTGCCAACTGGTCGAACCACTGATCGATCTGCCAACTACAACATAATTTTGGTGGGTTCGAAGGAGTCAAAACCTAGGGTATTGTAGGTTTCCATAGTCAGGATGTTGATGGATGCTCCCAAATCAACTAGTGTATTTGGAAAAGAATAACCCTGGATCTGAACTGTTACTATGGGATTCCTCGGATCTGCATATTTGATCGGTTCTTGTCTACCTAAAATTAGATCAGACAAGGCTCCTACCACGCGAACTGTTGATGATGGATCTTTAATTTTTCTGACAGTTGTTCTCCCACATAGCTCCTTGATCATCTTTGCGTAAATTGGGATGTCTTGAAGAGCTTGCAGGAGTGGAATCTTGATGTATAAATTCTTGAGTTCCCCTACAATTTCGAAGTTGGGATATACGACCAGTTTTACTGTCATCAATATTTTGGGGAATGGAGGGGAGGGAGTTGCATCCTTATCAGGATCTTGTGATTTGACATTGTTTCCCCCCTACTCGATTTATTTTTTTATTAACACAGTCGAGGGTGTTATTGCTGGTTGTTTTTCATTCTCCTACTCTTGAGAAACGTTATTTTCTTCAGGAGAGATTATGCGCCCCTATCTTAGCCATAGTTCATTGCACCCTATCGAGATGGTTTCTCCTTCCCCATTCTCCATAATCTGGACTAGCTGATTCGGTCTGTTATTTGGATTTTGGTGAGGTTGGGCTGGTAATTGAGGGCGCAATTGTGATTTCAGGTTCTGGGGAAGTTGGAGTGGTTCTTGCAACGTGGGTTGAGTTTGAGGGGCCATCCCCATGGGTTGGTTGTTTATCCCCATGGGGTGCTACCAATTTTGATTCCAATTTGGGTTTTGGGTAGTCTTGTTGGGACAATGTGAAGGTATATGTTGTTATTTGAGTTTTGCTAGGATGAGGTGGGATATTGTGAGTTAGGCCAGGTGGAATTTGCAGTTGATTGATTCTGCCACGCAAGATTTGTAGCAAACTGGTTTTGCCAAGTGGGATTTGCAAGTGGGTATTGTTGGGGCTGCCAGTTCCGATTAGTAAATGGCTAGACTTGCCATGTGTTACCAGGAGCTTGTTGCTGATTATATTGTCCATAGAAGAAAGAGGAAGGGTCCTGTAGTGTATTTGGAGGTCGGGTCTGCCATTGACGACACTAAGCCATTAGATATAATGGTTATGTTTCCTCTTCTTCTTCTCTAAAGAAGGATTTTAGTCTAGGGAGAGATGGGCATTGCTCCGTGTCGTGATCCTTGGCGCAGATGGCGCTGACCCGAACCACATCCAAAGGGAAATCCCTTGGACCATGTTTTCTTTTGTATCTATGGAAAAATATGGCCAAAGTATGTTATGCTTATGTTTTTTTCTATTTGGCATGTAATACATCCAATTGTGTAGTCAGAGTTCTCAAAATATTTGTTTTGAAATCTTCTAAGAGATTACCAACTTCAGCTCCCATGAAACCCCCGCTTGTAGTATTGTTACTTTTGGTGAGGGAAGTTTGCATTCCTGATCTGGTCCATGTGCTTCCTCGTGAGCACCTAATACACAATTGAATGATGTTATCGTAAGTCTCCTAATAAATGTCACCCTTTCCCATTAGATTCAATGTTTCTACCCATTCATATTTCATACCCTTAATCAGAGCTGCCTTAAGTACCTCACCTGGTAATGTACCATAGGGTGATCTTTGAAAATTATATTGAAATCTCTCGACATATTCTTCTAACGATTCATTTTCTTTTGCAATCATTTGAAAGATTTCATCTTTTAAGTCTCTGATTCTATAATAACCCTGATATTTTGTCAAGAATGCATGTTTCATCTCATCCCATGAGTTTATAGTTATGCCCCCAAATCCCATAAACCAGCGTAGATCTGCTCCTTTCAAAGTGGAGGGGAACAATTTTAATTTTTGGGGTTCAAAGGTGTAATCATACCCTCTACATAGGACATCAAATTCAAATAAGAATGTGTCCGAGTCTTCTGAGATTAATCCATGAAAGGTTGGCAGGTTTTTTAGGAGAATTTCCTTCATGGGGGCATTGGCGATTGGATCAACTATCAGATATTCCAATGTGGAAGTTTGGGGATGTTGTTGATTTTGTTGTGCCATTTGATAAAAAATGTGCCAATCTTCAGGTATTTCTTGATCCGTATATTTTATTCGAAATGGTTGGTTATCTGATCCTCTAGGGAATTTGATTGCACTCCCTCTATCTGGGATTTCGGGTATGCCTTCTTCTTTCACAAGAGATTCAGGATCAGGTGGTGGGTCTACCTTAGCTACCCCGCTGGTTTCTCCTTCTCCTTCCTCCATATTACAAGAGTTTCCCTCTTCTAAAGGGTTGAGGGGTGGAAGATCTATGCTATGAAATATTTTCTCAGTCCCTTCAGTTTTGCTATGAATCTCAGTGTGGGCTACAGTTGGTGAACCTGCTACCTGAGGGATTCGGGTAGATCATTTTCTAGGTCCAACCGAAGCTTGAGATTCTACTTTTCGGATGATGTCATCTATGAAATTGCTTCTTCCAAGGAGCACTGAGCCCTGGGCTTTGGTAATTTTTGCTGGGGGTTTTGGTTTTTCAAGATATTTCTTCTTAGTCATACACACTTCACACAAAAAAGAAAATCAAGAAAGAAAAACACCTAGGCAACCTCTTAATGTGTCCGCTGGAGGTAGGCACTGGCATAAGCATCTTACTTATTTCCTGTGTAGGTTCTCACCTTCCATCTTCAATACCTCGTCCTCCAGAGGCACAATCTATGATACCTTTGACATTCTCCCCAGCAACGGTGCCAAAATGTTGGGCTCTAAAGATGTCTAAAAATAGCCTTAGTTTAACATTAATTTATCAACCCGAGGATTCATCTTTTATCTCAAGAATATCAATAAAGTCTATGTAGGTAAATCGTAGAGGCTAAAATTGTGTAGTTAAAGAAAATCTGAGTTTATCAACAATCAAGTTCCTCAAACATTCATTAAAGATTCTAGGAATTGAAATCTAATACTCTGAAATGGAAAGGAACTAATTAGTCTATTGAATTCATTTTAACTAAAAGAAGTAATTGAATCTAAATAAATACTTGCATAATTGACTATTACTATGAATCAAATTACTGGAAACAAAAGGCGAATTACTCTATCTATGGAAAGAAATAGCGATTGTAATCTAATTGAAAGAGACAACAATTGTACTTCTATTGAAAGGAACATCAACTATATCTTAATGGGAAGGAACAACAAATGTAAACTAATTGAAAGGAACAACAATTACGAATCTAAGTAAAAGGAACAACGCATATGAAATTATGAGGAACTATCACGCATCAAACCTTAGTAATAGAAAGTGGAACAACAATCATTTAATGCTTAAGGAAATGTCTATCTCTTGCACGTAAATGATATAAAATCATCAACACACTTATGCATTCATTTAACTATTGTAAAAGAGAATCGAATCACAAAACAGAAATTGAACTGATACAATTACAGTTCGAACAATAGCTCCTTCAGATTGGGATGAAACCTGGAACCATGAGCATAGTTTCTCTTCTCTGTGGAAATCTCGTTAAAAAATGAAACAACAGTCTTGAGCATAGTTATTTTCCTGTGTCAAGCTCGTTAAAAATGAAACAGTCACCTCTCTTGAACCTTCATCCACCTGTATCATTTTTCTCCATCTAGCATAGAAATTGGTGACAACCTCAAAGTCAGTGAATGAATTGAAGCTTGGGGGGGCATGTCTCCAGTCTTTGATGATCATTTTGGAGTCAAGTCACTAGATTTCAAGCTGGGGGCAGAGTACCAAGCTTAGTCTTTGTTCTTTCTCGTGCTCGTAAATACATGAGAATGCATCTGGGTAAACTTTTATCTCTTTTTCGGACCTGTATGGACACACGAAAAAGGAACCCCCTGGAGTCTCCTTTAAACCCTTTTCAGACTCTCTAAATATGAAAAGATTGTCGAGTGACCTTTGCTTCCTTTCACACTCATTAAAAGGTTCAAAAGGGCGTCTTTCGAGCGATATATTATCTCTTTTTTGGTCTCGTTAGACTACTGTATGAAAAAGGAACTGAGATAGTTCTCTTTTAAGTGTTTTTCCAAACTCTATAATCCCAAAAAAACCTTCGAGTTTTCTGTCTTTGGACTCGTTAAAACACACATCGACAGGCCCATATGGGACCGATCCCTTACTTCTTTCGGTTCGTTAAACAAAGGAAGAGGAACTTACCAAAGTTCAGTTATATCGAGCATGTGTTATCCTCCTCGAGCTCATTAAATAAAAAAGAGGTACTCGTCTATCTGGACGGGGGAAAATTTGAAAGGAGCAAGCCAAGTAGTCTCTTGAGAACATTATCCAGCAATTCTTAGAGTCGCCCTTGAACACGGCACTTTGTCATTTGAACGCATCATGATCCACTGAACCTCTGCACTGAGCCAATCCTTTGAGTTTCTTTCACTCCTTTGGGTCGCCTGATGCAAGTCACAGTGTCCACTACATAGTTTTGGTCCATGTCATGTTTTGTTGTTGTGCCTCCGTGTTCAAGGGAAGTATCCGCCTCTAGAGTCAGCCATCCCAAATATCTTGCCTCAAAACCTGTGTCATTCCATGTCCATTTGATCTACCAATTACATCTCTATGTCTGTTTCGTGTCGTTGATGGGGGATACATCAAGGCCCTCCCTTGACGAGTCTATTCTTGTCGACTTCAACACATTATCTGAGAATCACGATTAGAAACCAATTAGTACTTTGGGACCTGCATGCCTCAATTGTAGGCCTCCTCACATTCGACAATGGGTTTACATCATTGACCTTTGATCGAATGATTCCACGGATGTTCGAATTCATCTCATCCATTCAAATTCGTTGAAATGTACTAGAGTACCTTGGGAATCATTAACATTAATGGTGATTTCCCTCGCTCTTGTTAGCGGTTTATGTCATTGATCGGTAATCAAGTGGTTTCTGCCATGTTCGACATCAAGACATCTATTCACATGGTTAGAATTGTACCACATTGGGATTGATAAGAAGACCCTGGGTTGAGTAATCACTTTGATATATTCTTTGCCCAGGTTGCGAAGGAGTTTCTATTGGAAAAATAACACATACACTGTTACATAGATCCACTTTGTATTGGTCGTGGCAATGTCTTGTCATCTCGTATATCCACTGTGTATTCTTCGTGGCTATGATCAGTTCATGTCATAAGTGTATAGATCCACAGTGTATTTTCAGTGGCTATACCTTTTTATCAATAAAATTATGGATCCGCAGTGTATTTTATGGCGCCCATATCTTGCAAGTCTTGATCACCCAAGCATAGGTATGCCTGCCTTGGGTTTGAAACATGTCATTGTTACACATTATTTTCATCATCCCTATGATTGTTAATGATGTAAACCTATCTGTTTCCTTCAGAAGGGTCAGTGGCCTGAGTTCCTAAAGAGAGAAGGGAGAAGAACTTTTCCTGAGAGAAAATGTTGGATTCTCCTTTGTAAAAACCTTATAAAAAGGGAAGTTCACAGGTTGCTATATAGGAAGGGTGTGAGAATGACCAATTCTCATAGGTTGCACTATAGCCAAGGTGCGAACAGTTCGCAGGTTGCACTATAGCTAGGGTGCAAGAATGCCAGCACGTGGGAAAAACGAGCGTTTTCTCGAATATTCTAGAAGGAGAAACTTCCATGGTGAGGTGGCATCCGAATGGTTTAGATCTTACTCGCTTTCATGATTTAGTGGGATCATCCTAACCTCCGCACCTTATCCTCTTCAACCTATAAAAGGAGAGGAGCTCTCATGGAGAAGGGGTTCCTTGGATTGGAATTATTAGCTTGATTAGAGTGGCTTTGAGATTTGCTTTGTCAAGATAGATTGTGAGTAGCTATCAGATCTATGGTTTCAGAATCCTTGGAGCAAGAAGTGTGTGGGGAACAAAGGACAGTAGGAAGGGACCTTACGACATCAAGGCTTTGGTTGTAAGTTTCTCTTTCAATTAATA
>SNQJ01S0114301.1:0-28238 GCA_010110895.2 Picea sitchensis
ATTGCAGAGGTTTAATATGCATGGAAGTAAACCGGTCAAGGTTCCTATTCCTATAGGTGTAAAGTTATCTACAGATCAATGTTCCAAGACACAGGAAGAAGAAGAGGACATGTCCCATGTTCTGTATGCCAGTGCAGTTGGTAGTTTGATGTATGCAATGGTCTGTACTAGACCGAACATTGCACATGCAGTGGGATTTTTGAGCAGTTATATGTCAAAACCAGTGAAGGAGCATTGGACAGCAGTAAACAGGGTCTTTAGGTATCTTCGTGGCACTACTAGTTATGGATTGTGCTACCAAGGAAGACCAAGATTGGACAGAGTGTTGGACATACATGGTTTTGTTGATGCAGACTGGGCTGGAGATCTGGATCAAAGAATATCTAGAAGTGGGTATGTGTTTAACCTATTTGGAGGAGCAATAAGTTGGATGAGCAAAAGACAGGTTGTAGTGGCACTCTCAACTACAGAAGTTGAATACATGGAAGCCACTCATGCAAGCAAGGAACAAATATGGTTACAAAGATTGTGTTTAGGTATTGGGTTGGTACAACAAGTAGTGAGATTAGATTGTGACAGTTAGAGTGAAATATTCCTGGCAAAGAACCCAGCTTATCATTCGAAGACAAATCATATTGATGTTCAGTATCACTTTGTGAGAGATATGGTTGAGGAAAAGGTGTTGTTGGAAAAGGTTGACACTTTGAAGAATGTTGCAGATTCATTGACAAAGTCTGTGATTACAGAAAAGTTCTTCTGGTGTAGAGTAACAATGGGCATTGTAGCCCTGGATTGTTGACTATATAATCCCTTGGACCCTTGGATGCAAAGAAAACAACAAGTGGGAGAATGTTGGGTATGTGCTATATTCTTTGCATGTGTGTGTGTGGGCGCGTATGATATGACAATTGCATATGAAAATCCCTCTAGAAATGTCCTATGTGTCATGTGCACTGGGCACTTTCCTAGGGTGTGGAAGGCATAACCCCCCCTGGTTACACACAACATTCGACAACGAGCAGTAGCCCGGGGCAGTGCCCCAATTTTTTTTTTTGGGCAGTTTTTGCTATTTTTACCGGTTTTGTAAATTAATCCCGGATTAATGGATTAGGGTTTTGGTATCTATGGAATACCTAAAAAAATTGTATATATATTGTATGGTGAATGGTGAAATTCGAGATAATGAATATAAGAAAGGTTTTCCCGGTTGAGGGTTTCCGGTATAAATCTCTATGTACTATGTGAATGAGCCATTTATTAATTTATATTTTTCTTAAGAATCTATATGCATTGCTTCACTTCGCAAGTTTAAAACTTACAGAAGGTGAAGTTCCTTGGGGTTATCAAAGACCTAGCCATGTCCCCGTTCCAACTGCCAATGAAGAGCATAGTCATGGATATCGTAGTGGTTTATGTTCCCCCTAAGTTTGGAATGATCCTATCTAGATCTTGGATAAAGAGACTGGGAGGAACCCTGCAAATGGACCTTTCATACACCACCATTCCTGTGTTCGGGGGTGAACAAAGGAGACTTTACAGGGAAGCACAAATCTCGTACATCATTAGTGATGAATCAAACCCCATCAACCATCCTATTTTTTCTTTGAGAATTGATTTGGGATCCAACATATTGCAGCTCGTAGATGCCTCTGAATCTCCTCTTGAAATAAAAAAGAAACCCATTTATTTTCATGAAATACCTCCTCCAACTACTTCTGTGTGGAAGATGTTCTTAGACATATCCTTTTCTAAGGAAGGGGCTAGTGCTGGAGTGATATTTGTGTCACCTTGTTAAGAAGCTATATCTTTGTCCTATAAACTAGAATTTGAAGCTACCAACAATGTGGAAGAGTATGAAGCTCTTGTTTTGGGTTTAAGGGATGAGAAAGACATGGGAATTGAAGAGCTAGCGGTATTTGGAGATGCTGAACTAATTTTTCATCAGGTCAAAATTATTTATCAAGCCAAGCACCCTAGGCTTAAGACTTACAGGAATGAGGCGTGGGACCTAATTGACAATTTCTTCTTAGCTTTAAACATTTCATTTATTCCAAGAGAGGAGAATACTATGGCTGATTCTTTGGCTATCGCAGCGAGACATTTCAGCGTCCCACTGGCACCTAAGCTCAGGTATGATGTAGAGGTAAAATATAAGCCCTCTATACCTAACAATATCAAGCATTGGAAGGTGTTCAAGGATGATCTTGAAATCAAAAAAATTATTGAGTCTGTTGATGAGTTGTATGTATTACACATTGATCAGGATCGCAATTCCAAAGGTGACCCTCACGCTGATGTATTTCTAAATAAAATTGCTAATCACCATATTGTTCAGTTGCCTAGCAACCACATTCCAAAGGGACTAGTTCCTTTAGAAAGATTGTTCAACAGGAACGATGTGGCAGTAAATCTAAAATCTCAACTGAGGATGCTAATGTAGCTGAGTGCAATATTGGTACAAAGGAGGATCCAAAGTTTGTCAATTTGTCAAGCAGCCTGTCAAGGGAGCAGAGAGCCGAGTATGCTGAGATGTTAAAAGAATTTGCTGATGTGTTTACCTAGACCTATGAAGACCTCAGAACATACGACACAGTTGTCATTGAACATAAGATCCCATTGAAAGAGGAGGCCAAACCATTTAGCAAGAAATTAAGACAAATAAATCCTATGTTGCTACCTATTATGGAAAGGGAGGTAAAGAAGTTGTTGGATGCCCAAATCATTGTCCCTTTGCGATATTTTTAATGGGTGGCCAACCTGGTCCCGGTGAGGAAAAAGAATGGAGAAATCAGACTCTGTGTCGATTTCAGAAATCTGAACAAAATCTCTAATAAGGAAAATTACCCTTTGCCAAAGATGGAACACATATTGCAGAGGGTGACAGGTGCATCCAAGAACTCCATGATTGATGGATTTTTCGGCTACAATCAGATCTCCGTCCTGCCTAAAGAAAGAGAAAAGAAAACCTTTGCCACTCCATGGGGCACGTTCATGTATGCCAAAATTCCCTTTGGATTGATGAATGTAGGAGCAACCTTCCAACGATCCATAGACATCGCCTTCATTGGAGAAAGAGATAAATTTGTGGTCGTCTATCTGGATGACATAACAGTCTTCTCCAAATCTAATAAAGAACATTGTCGACATCTAAGAAAGGTCCTCTCGAGATGCAAAAGGTTTGGTATCTCCCTAAATCCCAAGAAGTCTTTATTTTCCACGCGGGAAGGGAAATTGTTGGGACACATTGTATGAGATGAGGGGGTCATGATTGATTCAAGAAGGGTAGAAGCTATTCAAGCGTTATCACTTCCCAGATCCAAGAAAGAAGTTTAGTCCTTCCTGGGAAAAATCAATTTTATGAAAAACTTTTGTTTCAAATTTTGCTGAATTGGTGAAGCATATCAAAACCATGCTCAGGAAGGGGAACGAAGTAAAATGGACTTCTGAGTCCAAAGAATCCTTCAACCGAATCAAGAAGGCACTGACTGAAGCACCTATGCTAATCAATCCTGATTATTCCAAGGATTTTCTGATTTTTTTCCTTTGCTTCATTTGACACAATGGATGTTATTTTACTACCAAAGAATGATGTAGGGTTGGAGTAGCCTATTTTTTTTTTAGTAGAACACTAAGAGATGCAGAAGTCAGATATGACATCATGGAGAAGCAGGCCTATGCCTTGGTGAAATCCCTCAAGGATTTCAGAATCTATGTTATACATTCAAATATCATTGCATATGTTCCTTCAGCGGTTGTGAAGGACATCCTCATCCATCCTGACATAGACGGGAGGAGGAGGAAGTGGATTTCCAGAATCCTTGAATTTGATCTGGAAATAAAACCCACCAAGATAGTTAAAGGCCAAGGTTTAGCCAAGTTGTTGGTTGAATCTAATTATAAAGCTTTGGAGGTTAACTTCATCAATGCTTGCTCGGAAAATCAACGGGCTAAAGCATCTGATAAAATCCCTCAAGACAACTCCCCATTGGCAGAATGCACTTGGTACAAAGATATTATATATTTTCTGCAATTGTTGCGACCTCCAGATGGAATGGGGAAAACCAAGGCAAGAGATTTAAAGCTCAAAGAAATTAGATATTGCCTCATTGATCAAATTTTATATTGGAAAGATCCTCTAGGAGTGTTGTTGAGATGTCTAAACCCACAAGAAGCCCAAAAGACCATGTCTGATTTTCATGATAGTTTGTGTGGGGGGAATCATTTTTGGAGAACCACAGCCTACAATATTCTCAGAGCTGGCTATTTCTAGACCATCCTGTTCACTGATGTTTGTGCAAAGATCAAGGCTTGCGTTAAGTGTCACAAATTCTCTGGAAAGCAGTAGCTGAAGTCTTTTCCATTGAAGCATGTGGTAGCTTCAAGTCCCTTCTAGCAATGGGGCCTAGACTTCATTGGAGAAATTCATGCCGCATCAAGTGGTCAACACAGGTGGATCTTGACTTCCACAGATTACTTCACCAAGTGGATAGAAGCCATTCCCACAAGAAGTGATTCACACAAAGTATTCATTGGTTTTCTTGAAGAGATTATGGAAAGGTTTGGTTGTCCAAAAAGAATTGTCACTGATAATGTTGTATCCTTCAAGGAAAAACCATTGATTCAATTCTTTGAGAAGTATGAAATTTCATTAATTCACTTAACTCCCTACTACCCCCAAGGGAATGGAATGGCATAATCCTCTAACAAGAGCCTCATAAAAATTATCAAAAGACTGCTAGAAGAAAACAAGAAGGCATGGGATTCAAAGCTCAAGTTTTATCTGTAGGTTGATAGAGTGACAACAAAGAGGCCTCTTGGCATCTCTCCTTTTCAGCTTATGTATGGATTTGAGGCCATCTTTCCTTCTCAACTGACCTTGTCGATGGAGAAATTCTTCCAAGACTACCAGGGAGAACCTGATGACATGGTCAAGAGAATATTACAGTTGGCAGAAGTGCAGGAAACCAGAGAAAAGATATTGGACATGGCACATAACCATCAACAGAAGATCAAGTGGTCGTTTGACAAGAAGAGCAGAGGAGAGGATTTCTAGCTAGGAGATCTAGTACTCAAATGGGATGCACCCAGAAAAGACAAGGGAAAGAATGGTAAATTTGAATCCCTTTGGATTGTTCCCTTCAATATTTCTGAAGCATTTCCAAACAACACTTATAGGTTGCAGAATTTAGAGGGTGAAGAAGTTTTTGGTGGCCCAGTAAATGGTCACTTCCTAATTTTTTTTTTGTTTAAAGCCATAGTCAACGTCCCACCATTGTAAATACCGTTCCTATTTTATGTTTATTTTGTTTTTGGTAGGAGACTCCATAACCCAAAGAAAAGACACTGGAACAACTTGTTCTTGGTAGCTCGTAGGAATCATGCCATCCCCTGTGGAGCCAAATGTTAGCACATAAACTTGTCAGAGTCTCCTAATTTTGGGGTTCTTGTCTAAGTCTGTAATTTTTCATGTCCCTCCTCCTTTTGCAGACACGATTGTAGGTTTCCTCTCGGCTTATAGTTTTTATTCTCTTCACCTGCCTAAGAGGTGTCATCCCTAAGCCTTTCTGTCAATCACTCCTCTCTCTTTACCTCTTTAACTGACCATTCTATTTTCCTGAGCCCTCAGTTAGTTGTCCAGGTAATTGTTCACAGAAGCCTCAGCCGTAAGCGCAATATCAACACTTAGAGTGTTATGATATGGAATCAAATCAAGTGAGCAAGAAATATGAACTTTCAGTGGTGGATATCCACCAGGCATATCAGATCGACGACCATCAGGCAATCAATATCATTGAGTTACACGAAGTATAGCGTTAAAAAAAGTTCTGAAATTGCGAGGCCATCCTAGCCGTTGATCCTAGGAAGGACATGTGGTGCAAGATTATCATTTCATTGACTTGTAGAATGGAACATTCAAAGGGCAGGGTCTTGAGGACTTGCGAAATGCGAATTCGCGATACAATTTGGGCCATCCATCTCAGAAGGACACATGGTGCAGGATCCAAACCGTGGAGAAAGTATTTTCGAAAAGGTTGAGGTGAGAAGTGCCAATGGTCCAAGGTCCCAAAATGTCGATATGATCTGGGTTTTCCGATGCAAAGAGACACGTGTCACCCAATCCAAGCTATTGCGATTTCACGACTTGGAGATTTCAGCATGGAACACTGTGCGAACTCACGAAATGTGAAATACTGAAATGACTGGGAATTAGCCCACGGTCATAGCCTAGGGTCATATGGAAAGTGGGGCCAAAATAAATATAATCACCCATTCAAGTAGTGGGTGGCCAAAGTTGTTCAAGGAAATGATCGTGGTCGTCGGATTCACAGTGAGTCCAACCATTGATCTAGATGGGTTGTTTTGCGATTTCGAGCATCGAAACATTAGGAATCAATGGGAGTGAGAACTCCCTAAATGAGAAATACCGATATTTCATATGGATAAGCACGAGGTCATAGCCCGCGATTGCATGGGGCAAGTGAATGGAGCTACATAAAAGATCGAAATGCCCTTCTTGGTCTTAACAGAAGATCTGCATGGTTTCAAGATGCTGAGATGAATTGGAGGGAGTCATGGGCACCACCTGGAGCATTCACGGATGTTAGACTCCGTCTTGATCCTGATGTAGGTAGTTAATGGAAATTGGGGGAGGTAGTTGAAACTTCGTTTCACCCCGTAAATGGAAAGCATAGAAAATCCAACCGTGGAGGCAGAATGTCAACCTATGGTACCCTTGCGAGCATATTTCCTTGCAAATCCATGCTGATCTGAGATTGTGTGTGATAGAAGAATGCAAGTGCGGACTGACAGTTGAAGGTGCATACACAAAGATTTGAATATTGTAGCCATGTCACGCTCCTCGTGGTGGCAGGTTGTTCTGAGTATAAATACTCAGTTTTGATATTTTGTTATGGTCAATGGTAAAGCAAAGCTCCCGTATTGTAAAGTTTTAATAAAGCTTCTGGTTCTTTGGTTATGCGTTGTAATATGAGATTTCTTGTTAATTACAGTCAAATTTCTTACTCTGTCTTATTTTCCTCTGTTACTGAGAGAGTTCATGAATGACTGATTCACATGGATTGTTGTGACTATATTATGATGAATGTTTGATTGTAATGTTGTTATGATTTCTTTCAGTTTCCTTGAAATTTGAATCCGAGGGGATCTTGTGTTTAAATTTTTCTTCCTTAGGCTGCTGGAAGACCTGATGTCTATGATAGACCTCTACATTTTCTCACCAAAGTATTCATCCTGCTCACCCTTACTACAACTTACTGAATTAATTTAAACTAAGACCTCACCTGCCCATGCATACCATTCTAGTTTTTTGAGTTGAGATAATATTCTCTTGAGATTGCGCCCATTTGACCTTTTTATAACCAACCTGTGACATAAAACTCTGATGGGTATTGGGCTTACCTCTGATGCAATTCGGAGGTGACTTCTGGTGCTAACATATCTGAACAAGGAGTTCTTGTACAACAGATCATAAGTCTTTTGTAACAACAAAGAGCCAATCTAAAGAGAGCTTGAGCATTTGAAGAGCAATAAAGAGGTTCTCCACATGGAAGCGGGCCCAAAAACATAGCCAAAGATTGGTGAACTTCGTTAACAATTTCTTGTGTCTACTTCTCTTTCTTGTTTTATGTTATCTTCTCTTATTATGCAACATGGTTTATGATGGATGAAATCTTTAATCACTTATGAGCATCAATTAAAAGTCATAATTATTATTCCGCAACAAGTTATAGAGTTTTATGTGTTTCACATTCTTATTGATTCGATGCATAAAGTACATTAAACTTAACTTTCAATTTGTCATTAAAACCTGTCATTTTTGGATCATGTAACAAGAACATTGATGAGACACATATGATGCTAAAAGTATTTTTCCTTATAGAATGTGATGGATAATGGGTATTGGTTTCAGATGGAGATATCCATTTGAGTGAATATTACTATATTGACATGTACTTGATCATGTACTTGATCATGTAGTATATTATTTATGATAATTATTATCCTCTTATGGGTCTCTATCCTTTCCCTAGGGTTTCTGTCTATAAGCTTTGTTTTGATGTGATATTGGTATCTTCTATGCAATGTTATATTATTTATCCTATTACAATTATTTTAATAATAATACACATGGGAAATGTTTGTGATAGTCAATGGATAATGACAATGCTATACTTCACTAAGTGCACAATACTTTCTTAAATCTTAAAACTCATCCACAAGTTTCCAAGTATATATACCCAAATATTCAACTTTCAACAATTATAATCATTGAAAAATTATGTTTATTTTAGCTCAACATAAAACGAAAACAATAAAAAAGTTTCCCCATACAAATTTGGGTTAAGCTCTTATGAGGGTAAAACATGGGTTTTCCCAAAATTTAAGTCATAATTTTCAATACTTTGGGAGTACAATATCGTTGATATAAAATTTGGTCAATGCATGCCTAATTACATCGAGAGGAGTGTTATGTATCTAGACCATAATTTGAATTTCCTTGTTTTATTTATCAATAACAAAGGATGCTCGAGAACAAGTTTATATCAAATGGAATAATCAGTTGGTGCTTCAAATGAAATTTCCTTTAAAATGTTAAAAAATCATATATAGCTAGATTTTCTCATTCTTTTATGGTTCTACAAGTTAACTTGTAGTTTCTATCTAGGGCATGCAATTTTCCTATCTACTATAACACTTTTTATTACCCTATATTATTCAATAGTGTTTATAGGCATAGCCAGACAATCATGTTCTTTCATCAATAATTTACAAATAATTTACAAATTAATATAAATCTTGCAAATTTCATTTCTATTCACCCAAACCATTTTAACCTATATAATTACTTAACTCATGTACTATCCTTATGTTATGATACGATATGCAATATCAAAGGATGTGCCAAACAAATTTTCACTTCTCCATCCATATAAATTCTAATAAACATTTTTTTAATTTGATAAAATATTTCTCTCCAATAAAAGTAGTTTCCATCTTGATATTAGTTTTTAGATCAACTTGTTGTTGATGCAAATCAATGAATTGTTGTAATAACATTCACACTTTTCCTCCTTTTAAATAAAATTGCTTGAAGGTGTTCAATAGTTTATTATTTGTCCCTGTTGAAGGCGTAGAGGGACTATAGCGATCGATAATTCATTGAATTCAAATTACTTTGTGGTTTGACTACAAATTTTTGCATACTTTCTAATGTTCAAACTACAGAAGTAAAAGAATTATTTTTTATATATTAAAAAAACCCATGTATGTCATGATATGATTGGATGATAGATTTGAGGTCTTATTTCTAGCTTCACTATTCCCAATGAATTATTTCTAGCTTCGCTATTCCATTCATAATTTCTTCTTTTCAAATTGGAGAGTTAAAAAGCTCAGAACTCGTCTTATGATGCTCCCGTCTTAAATAATTTAAACTATGTTTGTTTCCTCTTAGCTAATTCAGAATTCATTTTAGTAATGTTGTGATGTAGTTATCTATTTCCTCTTTCCTCCTACACCTTGCTCAAATATAATTTACAACTCAGATTCATTACCTCATTTAGCCTTTATCCTTTGGAGAGTTCTATTGGCCAGTCATTGTTTTATTCACTTTCAGAATTTTGACTCCATAGCCCTAAGTGTCCCTCCCCTTCCTAGCCAATGATTTTATAAAAAACCCAAAACAAACTGAATCTAGCCATTGATTGCCAAAGAAATACCCAGTGACATGCGAGAGCCCTCTCTGAGTTGAGTAGGCTAGTGCCCAACTCTAAAGTTGGTTGAAACAATTACCTTTGTCGTTTGGATATCAGCCAGACAAAATTTACAAAGTGCTAACATTCTGGCGTCATTACCGAGGAAGAAATTGAAGAATTTTCCCTAGGAGAGAATGACATGTTTGAGTTCTAAGGCCTGAGAGCGACAAAATCTTAGGCACATATTGGCTGTATTCCTTCTCTGGCGACTCCACACATCAAAAAATCAGTTTGAAGGTGATTCCACTGGTAGAAGAATCCATAAATTTAAATTTTACTAGTGACTCCACTCTCAATGCAAAATCCAACTTACGAAACATCATTGACGACTCCACTATCCAAAGATGAGATCCTTGAAAGAGGTATGAAAAGGCATTATGGAATAAAACAAGTACTTAAAATTGATTTTTTTTCAAGGCATTATCTTGTTTGTTATAAGTTGCCTCTGGTCATTTGCTGAACATGCTAGACAATTTTTTCTTCACCTACTGCATGCAAATAATGATCATGATAATCCTAAAATTGCATATCCTTCTCTTAATATTATACAAATATCTCCTCAGTTTATTACTGATCTTAACAAAAATCTCCCAGTTGAACCATACGATAACTACAACCAAGTTGATAAACCTCATGAGATCAAGGCTGATATTTCATCTCTTATGCTTGATTCAACACCCTCCAATATCCAACACAGATATAGACCCTTAAAATTACACCACATCCTTCATGATTTTCCACCAAATCACTATGAGTACCTACCTGTCTTTGATGGGGAACATGATGCTATCACAACTAAAAAACACATCCAAGGGTTTGAGCATTTTATAGACTTGTTTGAGATTGACCATGACGATGTTTGTATGAGGGATTTCTCTCAATCCTTGAAAGAAGACACCAAAAAATGGTTTAAACATTTGAAGCCAGAAAAAATTATCTCATGGGAAGAATTGAAGAGTGTTTTTTCGAAGTTTTGGGGTGAGAAAAAATCCCTAGACCTGCATCTTACAAAATTTTATGCCTTAAAAGAGAAAAGGAATGAGACTATTTCTACTTTTAGTTGAAGGTTATCCAGTATTTATTATGATTTTCCTAAAGAAATTCAACCCACTGAAGCTACTGCCATGCTCCAGTATGCCATTACTCTCCACCCAGATTTGTCTTTCCTCCTGCTGGAAAGAAGACCTGAGACCTTACAACCAATGTTTAATGATGCTCAGGAAATTCAACACAATAGACTCGCATGTGAACAAATTCAAAGTGAGGAGTTGGGTCTCCCAAGACATGAGGATGAATATGAACAAAGAACATTTGACAGGAATCTTGAGCATAAAATTGATAACATCATAGGTCCTCTTGAAACTTTGAATGCTAATGATTTTGCAGAAGATTATATTCCACCTATTGAAAGGGAAATCACTTATGTGGTTTCTGATACACCCCATGATAAGCATGAAGCTGATTGTTTCATATATTCATTTATGGTCAGTCAAGAAGACGAGTGTGCAAATCAGTCTATTGAAGAACAACTTGATGCTCCAAGTTTTTTCTTGCTAGATGGCGTTGCAGGTGTTGCTGATCTTCCCATATATGATGAATATGATGATGATTATGAGGTTGACTTTTTAGAATAGCCAACTGCATGCTCCCCCCCTGAAAATGTTCCTTTTCAGCAGTATAGTGAGATCCATCATCTTTCATATCACAGTTGCAAAGAAGAAAGTTTTGAACCAACTACAGAAAGTGCTTTACCTCTATGTTTTTATTCATTTAAATTGTTGAAATAAAATTCTAAGATCATCATTGAGGCAAATAAATGTATGTTGATGCCAAATCACACTGATTCACTGGAGAAAATCGACAAGAAATTACAACCATCGATCATATATGAATCTAAAATTGAGTGTGTTCAACAACCCAAAGAAATGGGAAAATGTGTATGTGACAGAAGTAAAGAAAATGAAGAAAATTTTGAATCAGATGAAAGAACCTTGCCATTGTGTTTTTATTCATTCAAATTGCAGAAACAAGATGTAAATAATATTCCAAATCAGAAATATTCCAGATACAATGTTGAATATCTAGAATACAATGGACTTGCAAATGAAAACCATCTTCCATTATGTTTTCCATCCTTTGAATTGTTGAAAGCAAATCATGAGATAACAAAGGAAGAGGGAAAGTCTGACAACATTGGCACTACTTTACATGGGAAAATTGTTATCAGTAAAGAATATCAACAACCTTTATATGTATTAAATGATCATGTGGTTGATTACATGGAAGGTTATTTCTATTCAGATTTGCTGCATGTGTTCAGCTACGAGCTTGAAAATGAAAATGAAGCTGATCAAGAAATTGTTACTAAAGGTCATTATTCTTCTCCAGAATTTGATACAGGTATCCTACACAATTTCCAGTAAGACAAAGCATTTCAAAGTTGTATTTCTTCCCCTGAGAATGATGTGGTTGTTCAATTTCTAAGTGGCCTAGGTAGAAATGAGAATCTTGAAACTGCATATATGGAAACTTCAAGCAGTGAACAAATAAAGGACATAGAGTTTCAGGAAAGCGATAAAACAATATATGCCACTTCCAAATCAAAAATACAGAAAGATAACAAAGAAGCAGTTGTTTTATTTTATTCAATCAAAAATCATGGTTTTGAGAAAACATCCATAAGAAATCTGGAATATGAAATAGCTCATGTTGTCATCTTTCCACAGTTGCAAGAATATTATGAACAAAATATTATTCGCTTTCATTCATCCATAAGCCAAGATAACAGTCATCAAGCAAATTTCCAGAAGGTTAATAAAACCAAATCAAAACTTTTTGATGAACAAAAAGATAGCCTTGATACACATAATCCGACTGTCATGTCCGAAGATGTTCAAAGATATATGAATTTTTTTGTTCATCAAGAAGAAGTGATTTTTCACAATCTTTGTGACCTTGTGGCATGTTATATGGAAAATTCTAACAATCAAGATTTAAGGCTTAAGATGGATTGCAAGCTCGAAGGTGGAGATAATGACAAATCAACATCAGTATTAGATATGGATTGCTTTATACCAGAGGTTTGTCTCCATCCAGTATTGTCATCTGATTCAGGAGGTTGTTACTTCCAACCGTCTCAACAAATATATCAGCTTCTTGACGAAAATCAATAGGGAGAATCACATGAAAACAAAAATGCAGTGGAGGAAGTGAGATATAGTTTGGGCCTTATGCACACATTGGAAGATCCATTTGCAATTTTGTTAGAAATAATAAACAGTCCCAATATTGTTGAAATCCTAGAAATAAAATTCATATACAATTTCCCAAAGGAGTTGTTGGTGAGCAGATTTTGGAACGAGTATGTGAAAAGAAACCTAGCGTTAGATAGGATGCTTGCATGGTTACATTTTCATTTTGATTTCATATAACTAGAAGTTCATTTTAATTGATAGGGTAGGTAGTTGTGAATAAGATTGACGATCAAGCATTTTCAAGTTTAGATTCCCAAAGAAATTATTCAGTTAGATTTTAGCAGTATATCCAACATTCAACCTCCAGATTAGAGCATGACACACACCTGTTGCGAGAGAAGTTCCAATGGACGAGGCACCGATTCTACGTGTTCTTTGCTACCTCGCAGAGAGGGTAACATCCCAAGTTGGAGCCAATGTTATCACTGTAATAATTTCTTGGAAGCAGGACACCAAATCAATATATAAGAGTGATAGATTGGTAGGATGGAGCTACCTATGGCCGACGGGGCTAAATATGGCGGAGATATGATATCGATTGGATCTGACTGATTGTAGATCATGGGCGTTGTCGATCAATGGTCATAAAGTGTATCGGGCCCATAACTAGCTCATATTTTAAACTCTTGAAAGCAGGCCGATGAAAACACCATGGTTTTTTGTTGAAGCTATGTGGCACCTCCAGACACATATTGAGGGGAAAAGAGATCGAGATCGAAAATGCTAAATTACATCCCGATATCACGTGTCAAGATATCATTGAAAGAGTCACGTCCAAAGATCGCATGTGGAAAAGGAAGGTTGATAGCTAATCAAATTTCCTTGAGGAACTTGTCTGAGTACTTTTTATCTGTGTGATACCAGATGAGCGCCACCAAAGGACTGATTTTAAAGCTCATCATTTGAACTCAGAGGTCGAGAGTTGATAAGTTGTAGTCCTTTCTAGTACTTTTGTCAGTAACCTATGATTGGTAATCAATGACGAATGCCTTTCAAAATATGGATGGCATTACTCTATTTTGGGAAATTAACGTTTCATCCATGAACGGGGAAATTACAAATTGGATCAGCTTCTTAATTTTTGTACAATTAAGGGAGATGAGCTTGTGCTATCTAGAAAACTAGAGAAAATGGATGAGACAGACCAAACGACCTCCATTGAACCATGATATTCTAACAATATGACAAACTTATCAGTGAAAAATAAATAAAAGCTTGTCGTGTGAATACTGGCAACGAAATTTCAAACGAAGCCTGCAGAGGAGCCAGGAGTAGAGAAAGAGGTCAAACTAAATCCCATCATGAAGGATTTGATCATCAACGGATACATAGATGATCCCCACATGTGAGTTGTCAAGAGGAAAATTAGCAAGTGACAGAAGACAAAAGTTAAAGCTTAAGTGGTGGAAAGCGTTGGAGAAAACCAACCTGCTTGGCTGGATACTTTAAAAAAAAAAATTGCTAATCTGAAATAGATTTCAAGCTATATTAAGTATGTTTCAAAAATTTTGTAATAATATAGACATGTGGTATTCAAAGAAAAAAACTCAAATATGTCAGTTTTTTATTATAATGACCCCTAGAAAATAGGAGTATAGTTGTTATACGTTACTCCTTCGTTGTAACTGATGTCTATTTTTGGTATCTTGGGGAAGATGATTCGTTTTGAATCCTGGATGTAATTTATCTATATATACTATTAAAACAAAAATGTATGGTTGGAATTACCAGAGAGGGACCTACCCTCATAGTAGGAGGACTTTGCAACTTTCTGAAGAATAATTGAATATATATGCATAAGCTTTTTGAAAGTCTCTATGAAAATATTTCAATGGTGGTGATATGAGCTTTGTCTTATTTCATTGTATGTGTTTCCTGTGTCATTAAATTCCATTCATAATTTCTTCTTTTCAAATTGGAGAGTTAAAAAGATTAGAATTTGTTTTATGATGCTCCCGGCTTAAACAATTTGAACTATGTATGTTTCCTCTTAGCTAATTCAGAATTGATTTCAGTAATGATCTAATGTAGTTGTTTGTTCCTCTTTCCTCCTACACCTTGCTCAAATATAATTTACAACTCAGATTCATTGCCTCATTTAGCCTTTATCCTCTGGAGAGTTCTACTTTCCAGTCATTGTTTTCATTCACTTTCATAATTTTGAATCCATGTCCCTAAGTGTCCCTCCCCTTCCTAGCCAACGATTTTATAAAAAACCCCAAAACAAACTGAATCTAGCCATTGATTGCCAAAGAAATACCCAGTGACATGAGAGAGCCCTCTCTGAGATGAGTAGGCTAGTGCCCAGCTCTAAAGTTGTCTGAAATAGTTACCTCTGTTGTTTTTCTATCAGCCAGACAAAATTTACGGAGTGCTAACAGTCTCCACTATTTGAACTATTGATAATATTATTAATACTATTATTATTATTTTTTTTTATTACTATTACCATGTGTGATTTTTTCTTTATTGTTGCGTGCTTCGAGAGTCTTTGTCATTGTTGTGTATGTAAACAGGCCTGCCACACTGCATTCTTTCTAAAAAATTTGCACAGTGCGACACCCTTCGACGATTCTGACAGTATTAAGTGTTTATGTAACAGGTCTCGCAGCCTTAAATGCTTATTGTACAGATGTGTTGCAATACAATTTCATTCCAATTTTTGATGGTGTTGTTTGCATTGAAATTGTGCAAAATTTTTCTCCACCGACATCACTGGTTCAGTGGTTGATTCTTGTTCATTGGTTTGTTCCATGCTTCTTGTTCTTGTTTGATTCAACTTTGCAAAGTTGAGGTCCTGCAGTTGCAGTTGGACCTCTTCGTGGTTGTTCATTGGTTTGTTGTTCTTCAACTTTGCAATTTGTTGGACCTGTTGTTGTGGTTTGCAAGTTTTGGGGCTGAGCTCTTGTCATCCCTCGTTGACGGGTAAGTTTTGTGCCATCGTTTCATTGTTATTCCTTTTTTTCTACTTGGTGATTTGCACCTTGCAGGCAAGATCTCTCAATGGTAGGAGTCCCTGCTTCGAAATTTTGTTGCAGAACATATTTTTATGCGATCTTCTTTTCTGTTCCTAGAAACCATGTGTTTTCATATGCCAACTGCCACATTCTGGATATTTTTCCATATCTATTTCGAAAATTGCAATGCAAAGGGGTTTGGAAAATAAATTCAGAGTTGTCATAAGGGGGAACCATCCGTCAGGGTGTAGTGGCAGGGAATGCTTTTATTCTGTGGTTCAAAAAACTCCGTCCACCTCTTGACTTTGTCCCATCCTTTATATTTTGTAGAACATCTTCTTCCTCTGAGAAGCTTGTAGGATGCACACCATGAATAGGTTCAAATCGGTCTTTGTGCTCAACAAATTTATAGTGTTATTTATTTGCATTGTTTCTTCTGTTTGGTTCACAGTTCAGTGTAGGTTTGTTTTCTTGTCATTTGATGTGGTGACTAGGTGGAATTGAATTTGACAAGAAGAAGGTTGAAGGATACATATCGGGATTGGTACGCATTTATGTGCTTGTAGTTTTCTATTTGTCTTTTTTGTTTTGTTTTCGTTTTATTCTTTTTCCCCCTTTTCTCTATTTTCATACAAACTGAAAATAGCTAAGAAACAACTTGAAAATCATAGTTTAGGAGATGAAACAAGCAATATATGTTGAGTCTTATGAAATAGATACACACTCCATTATACATGACAACATTGACGAGGTGTTTCATAGCAATGGGATTTTTAGATTGGATTCATTCTTGTATACTGTAGGAGATTGCATTTTCGATGCATTTAAGGTTCTACTTAATTTTCGTTATTCCTCGACCGACCTACGCAATGGATTGATAGATTATTTATTGGGATGTTTAAAAAATGGCGATTCTAAGGCATTGTAGTCGTATGAACACAAATTGGAATCTGATTTTCTTCGACAATTGCATGGAATACATGATGTCACTGCGTATTTTTCAAAGATGCAGTTTTCTGCATCTCCAATTCTGCCTGCACATGAGAGGGGACTTTGGGGAGATACATTTTGTATACAATGGTTGTCTAAGTGGCTCAATATATCAATTGGAATATGATCATTGACAAGAAAAACAAGATATCTACTATTCAACAAAACTGCATCTAACAATCCATATTGCATCTTGTTCCATGATGCCAATCCTCTCAGTGGTCATTATGAACCACTACTGTACAGAAAATTATTCATATGAAATCTTGGATGACCTCATATTTACTTTTCCCTCATTTTCAAAGACCTTGAATTGCAATGGAAACGGATTATGCATCACATATACTGCCATGGTTTGCAGATAACAAAAAATGTTGTATCTAGTTGTGGATATAGTCTGTTCAATGCAATTTGTTGTTTGGTAGCAACAGAGTTCGATGTACAATCACTGCGGCTTTACACTGTACAGTCCCTTTTCAATGCAATTATAGGCGGCAACCAACGAGATTTTAGTTGCTTGCGTCAACACCTTTCGCCATATCTCCTAGAAAATATGCCGACAATTGGAAGTTGAGAAGAATACCTTGTAAACATGACACTACCATATGAAAATGGAAATGTGGAGGGTGGAAGATTTTGTTTGCAATGACTATCTATCATATTCAGAGTAAATATCCAGGTATGGTCTGCCCTGCGAGATGGCACTGTCCATTCCTGGACTATTGATTCAAATTACGATCGAACAATTGACATCCTCTTGTTGAAAATAGATACGACACATATCCATTATCAACCTTTGCTTGGACATATCACTGGTTCATGGTTCAATGTCCATGCCACCCAAACCACATCGAATCTACATATGTGTGGCATGCTTTTTAATGAGAATGAAACTCCTCCGATTTGCGATAAGGCCATATAGGGCTTAAACAAAAAACATAGTCTAAGTTATCACAAATTGAAAAAGGTCATGCATGAAATTCATCCCAGTTGTGATGAGTCCATACAGGGATTAAACAAAAAACATAGACTAAGTTATCACAACCTAAAAAAGTTCATACGTGAGAGAAAAAAAAACACTGGTGGTATAGGAAATACTGTCGTTCCATGGTTTAGTGTCAATGCCATCCAAACCACATCGAATGTGCATAAGCGTCGCATTCTATTTAATCAGAGTGAAACTCATCCCAACTGCCCTGAGGTCATCCTTCCCTTGAACAAGAAACGTAGACTAAGTTACCACAACTTGAAAATGGTCATACACGAGAGAAAAAAATACATTGCTACGCCCTTCTAGAGAGAAAATGACATATCACAATCTAAAAAAAATTGCTCGTGCAAAACACAATAGAAATATGTACGGTCGCATATCCCACAATTGTCATGAAATTATCTGAGAGGAAAAAATCACATTTCATGGGCTAGAAGTAACACTGTGCGCTACTACCAATGAAAACCAGCAAACACTTTCTACCCATACTTCCCTGTGGAAGAAAGATGCAAGACAAACCTACATGAAACAAATCAAAGACACTCCTTCCATTGCATGTGCAATTTGTAATCAATTGAATTTCTCAAAAAACAGTCAGTCTTTTACGTTTGATTTGGAAGCAGAGTACCTCTGCTTGACAACGCATGATAAAACATTTTCCAGTGGCGAAATTTGTCTTCCATGCAAATGGTCGCCCGAAAAATGGAAAACTGCCACAATTTGCAACCCCTGACCAAATAATATGTAATACACCACTACCATATGTAAGTGCACTTATGAAACTTGAAGAGAGACTTGTGTCTCTGGGAATTTCATTTGCACAAATCAGGCTTTGGGGCTATAAACGACCCCAAATGGGCTTAACATGATCAATTATTAATGTGTTTGTTCAACTAGATGTTGTGTAAAAAGCCTTGCCACAATTCATTAGTGATACAATGACAATTGTTGTGGCTCTCAAAAGACGCTTGCAATACAAAAATGTGTATTAGACAGACAAAGTGCATGTGCATGTTGTTATGAAAGAATTAAAAGAATTATGTTCCAGGGCCCTGTACAAAGAACAAAACATTTGTATAAATGAGATCTGGAACAATGTTCTTGGAGAAGAGGATGACAACTCTACAGAGACTCTCGAAATTGCTAGTGAATTTGATACAAGTGATGAATCAGAGAATGAAACAACTTCTGAGACATTGGTGCATGGATTCACTGATTCACAATGCATTCGTGACTTGCAAGACAAGATTGTCGAAATTGCACCTGTTGAGGGGAAACATCCACTTGGAATATTCAAGGACAAATTCACTGAGGAAATAAACTTCCCAAAACTCTTCTATGGATATCCACGTCCCACTGAGATTACTGAATGATTTAGTTACCATAAAATAGTTCGATGGGAGATGCTACATTCAAGCAGTGGATTCTCTTGTCACATAACAAATTTGTTTTTCAAAACAATGCGCATAATAATAGAGCAAGTGTTGTCTTGCATGTGGGTCTGAATAAGAAAAGTCTAGTTACAAGGAAGAAATTTGTTGGCCAAGGATGTCAAGTAAAAAGTAAACCTAGAAAAAATCTTGAAATCTGATATTGGATACATAGATTTCAAAAACATTCGCATCTCTCCTGACTATTTGCAACAAAACAAGGAAACTATTTTTGCAATGATCTGAAAATTGGGCCTGCCAACATTTTTCATCACATTTACAAGTGTAGAGCATTGTTGGGATCCATTGGTGGATACAGTGTCTAACTTGCATAGGAACATAAAATGTAAAAACAAACCGATACACTAGAAAATAATGACATTGACTACCTCATAAGAAAAGACACAGTGACATGTACTTGCTACTATAGACATAGAATAAATTATTTGAGATAATTGATATTCCATGATGAAACATTTTTCGGAAAAATATCAGACTACTTTTTTGTGACTGAATTCCAGAATAGGGGGATTGAACATGACCACACACTGTTGTGGATAGAGGGTGCACCAAACTATGGAGCTGACAAAAATTCATAGATCAATCAATTTGTGGACAAATACATAACATGCAACACAGATCATTTGGATCGAGAACTTGCCAAATTTCATAAACATTATCATACAAAAAGTTGTAGAAAACGAAAAAAACTCGCATTGCAGATACAACTTCCCTGTGCCGCCAATGAGATCAACAAGAATCGTAGAGCCACTTAGTTTAGAGGACAATGTTGTCATTGAGAAATCTAAATCATTGTTTTCATTTCTAGAACAAGGAGAGTTTGACAAGTTGATGAGCTTCAATGACTTCTTGACATAGCTAAATCTATCAGAAGATGAGTACATCCAAGCCATACAATGTACGCTTAAACAACCAACAGTTTTCCTTAAACGAAAACTTTCCCATATCTAGAACAATAGTTTCTCCAAGGACATGCCAGTTAAGTGGAATGCAAATACAAATGCATAGTACGTCCTCAATGCATATGTTGTGTCATCGTATTGTACGTCGTATATGACAAAGGTTGACAAAACTATGACAAGTGCATTTAGAAGAATACATAGACAACATGAAATAAGTCATATTGATGCCATGCAAATGATACGTATGCTTGGAAATGCATTGCTTAATATTCAACAAATGTTTGCTTAACAAGCAATCCACATTGCACTTTCCATGCCCCTCAATTGTAGTTCAAGAAAATGTGTCTTCATAAACACATCTCCACTTGAGAAACACACATTTGTGCTTAAACCACCGTGTTTTCTAGAACAAGAGCCTGAAAATTCAGAAGACGTACTATGTCTCTCTATTATTGAATATTACCTCAAGTGTCCATCTCCTATTAGGCATATATGCTTAGCATAATTCACATCGCTTTACAAAAAAAATGGTGTGCCCATATCAAAAAGAAAAAAACCATCTGTGATACGGTTTGTCAAGTACAATAAACATTCTGACTATGAAAACTATTGTAGATAAAAACTATTTTTATTCGTTCCGTTCGATGAAAACGAAGAGACTTTAAAACATAACTTCTCTACATGGGAAGCTGTGTATGTTGCCTCTAATACTATAGTGCAAATCAATGAAGCTAGATTTACTTACAATGTTAATCCAACATGGGGTGATCTAGAAATTGCAGTTAATGAGCTAGAAAACCCTGACAATCTTGATGAGACATTCACAAACCAGAAAACAACCAGAACTCCCTGCGAGTCTTATGACTTGCAAGTAGATTTTCCTCATCCTTGAGCAGGTGGCATTGAAAAACATATCAATCTTGGTTTTCAAGTCACAAAACATCCTTTCCTTATAATGGATACCAAAGAATAAGATGTCTGTTGAATCGATAACAAAAAACAATTCTAAAGGACATTTATTGCAATTCTGATTAGAATGCGGATAAAAAACTAAACATATGATGACTTAACATATATGAATTCGAGGTTCTTGCGACCTGCACCAACAGAGCCAACGTTCCCTTACTTGTTCTACAAAAATAAGGATGTTGCAATGCATAACAGGTACATGCTATCGCTCATTCCTAGTGATGATGTCATCATCAATTCAATTGACCTGGAAGAAGATAACCATGGAAATGTGCCACGCCATGAACATACAACCACTTTACCTTTGTAGCTTGTCTTGAAACTAGAAATGATGGTTGAAATATATGCCTACAACTATGATTCACATGATGGCTTGGTCAATGGTGCAGATGGAATACTCAAAGGCTATACCAAAACAAAAAAACTTGATGTCCTTTGGATTAAGTTCCATGAACCGCATATAAGCAAGTGACAAGAAAGCAAGTTATCTTATCTATATAATTGAAACACTGCAAGCGATTCGACACCTATTTTGTGAATATCAAAGCTAGTATCGACATCATCAAAGATAGATCGACTAAAGGTTCGAAAACAGTTTCCAATTAAACTTGCATGTGCACATACAGTCCACAGATCACAAGGATTGACAATTGATAGTGTTTCATTTAAGCTTGCTATAATTCGAATACATGGACTTGTATACACATCATTGTCCCATGTAAGAAGCATAGACTCCTTGTATTTACTAAGTCCTCTTACAAAAGATAATTTCAAATTCAAATAGAAAGTTGATATTGAAATGGAATGCCTAAGGACTACCGCAAAATGGCATCTATAGTATGATTACCAATTCATACAAAAAAACTCATCTGTATCAATTATATCGCTTAACACACGTAGCTTACATGCACACATGGATGGTATACTCAATGACTATGATACAATGCAATCCGATATTCTATGCTTGCAGGAAACATACATGGCATTATGCATGAAAAACAAACAATTTCCAAATCACAATTGCATATCAAGTTGCATTACACATGGGGTGATGATATTGGTGAAAAAACATGTACCAATTTTGGACCATATACATTTCGAAGAAAAGAATGTTGAGATGGTGATAGCAAAAATATTTTTCCATGGAACAAAAATTGAAATACTGAATCTGTATGCTACTCCCCATGCAACATTATCCAATATACTAAATTTTCTTTCCAATGCATTAGTCTATTTGCATCTGAATGAAACCACTGTGCTTGTAGAAGACTTCAACATTGACATGCTACAAAATAATGTCAGAACAAAAGAATTGGAAAACTACATGTGCAAATACAGTCTCCGCTTTCTTTTGAACAACATAAGCCATGTGCAAAACACGCTTATTGACCATGTATGGTCAAATGTGCCCATTCCTCAATACATCATATTTATATTAAACACATACTGGTTTGATCATGATACACTTAGTATTGCACTTGAATTATGAGATATGCATCAAACATATTGCAAAGTCATATTTCTACGTTTCAAAGCATATATGTGTCGCTTGTTGCAAAAAAACAAATTATACAACTTCTTAGTTTTCCCTAGTTTGTACACATACTGGTTTGGTCACCACACAATTGGTGTTTCACTTGAATTATGAAATATACATCAGGCATATTGCAGAATCATATTTCTATGCTTCAAAGAAAATATGTCTATCTTGTTGCAGAAAATCGAGATATCCAACTTCTTAGTTTTCCCTGGTTTGTAATCGATTTAGGTCACAAATTTTTTCTTACCAAAATACACACACACACAAACTTGAATGAACTAAAAAAAAAGGTACATTCTTCTAACACTATCTGTTACTCTATTCCTCTTATTCTATTTTATTTAGTCTATGTACATAGTACTTGATTTTTTCTTTACATGTTAACTTATGTTCATGTACATTTTGTTTTGTGATTTTGTTCATAGAAACAAACAGAAAACTAGACACCGCAAAGAACTCCTAACCAGAAATGTAGAAGAATCCATGCAAAGGTGCATTTTTTCTACCCGTGTTCCACATCCAATAGTTTTTCGTTTACTCTGTCTGTATTTGTTGAACTGGTTTGCAGCGCTGTTTTTTTTTTCTCCTTGGATACTCCATATCTTTGTGTACATTGACTTGTCTTCGTGTCAATTATATTTTTTGTGTTGCTATCTTGAAATAAATAAATTTGTACTCCATATTTTCTTTTCATGTGTTCCTATGTAACAGTTTTCTTTCATGTCGATTGTATTCTCTGTATTGTGTGGCATACAATTCTTACCTCCCTTTATTTTTCCTCTTCTATACTTAGTCATTCTCCCTTTTTTTCTTCCCCTCTATTATCCATTTCTGATCCTATACTTAATCCCATGTCTATGCTCGCGGGTTCCCAGGACGACATAGTGGCAGATTTCATGTCTATATATATCTTTACATCACGTCTCTGAACGACCGCCGCCCGTTTTCATAGTTTGTGAATTTTATGGCTGTGGGTTCCTGCGTAGGTGCCATCGAACTCTCATGCCTTGTGTGCACTGTATACATCTTGCACCCTAAATTTTGGTGATCTATAATTCGACCCAGACTCGAATCTTGCGACTCATTTTTCCTAGCATCTGTTGATATTTCAACAGTTAGCCAATTTTATGGCAGCAGGTTCCTCCCCAATGCATTATCGAAATCCCATGCCCCATGTTCAAATAACATCTTGCATCCAAAACTCTGGTTATCTACAATTCGACCCAGGACTCCTCGAACTCGCAAGCCTCACTCTTTATCGAACTCACAAATTGTATATCCATCTATATCTTGACATCACGAGTCCGATCGAGCACTTTCATTTCCTTTGCCAATTTTATGGTCGTAGGTTCCTAGGTACGTGATATCGAACTCTCATTCCCCGTGTTCTGAGTATACATATTCCATCCAAAACTTGGGTGATCTACAATTCCACCACAGACTCCCAGGTTCAAAAAAGTACCAAAGCATCTTTAATTCTCCTCCATGCCCACAACGTTCTCCCCTTCACAATATACATTAATTATGATTTTACTGGTGATAGTTCACCATAGATGTTCGAAAATATTGTCATTAATAAGCGGAAAGCTCGAGGTAATCTCCCATTAAAATGCATTTATGGGAGAATATTATGGAATCTGATTAGTTTCCTCTATCAATCTTGAATTCGCAAAACAATGATGGCTGTTTTGGTTTTTTTAAGACGTCATCATAGCAAGAATTCAATATTGTGTCGGCCCGCTGTCATCTACAAAGGTGTTCACATGATGCTGCTCTTTAGTATTGTGCACACAATTTTTGAAACTTACAGGTTTGCATATTTGAGGCTTTGCTTGCATATGAAAATGTTGCTCCACCATTCCAATTTGAACATAGTTTGGGTTTGGGCCACAAAGAAAAGTAATAAAATAAAATAATATGAAAGTTGTAAAAGTAAATATTAAAAAATTATCTTCTGACTTCATTTCCCTTCCATCTTCACACGCTTTCACAATGCAAATTGATGATGCTTTTATTATCTTTGAAAACATTGGCATTAAAAGGTGAAAAGGTCGAGGACATCTGCCATTAAAACACATTGAACCAAGATTTACTGGAGATTGTATTATGATGTTGCAACGTCCATTTTAAATACAATGAGGAGCAAAGGAAGGTTTTAATCACCTTATGACTGCAGCTCGACATGTCTGTGGAGATACCCTGAATATTTTCGGGCATGAGGACCAACATTTTTAGTGGTCCATAGATTATGACTACTACTCCTCCACTTCTGCCCAGATGAAAGTTATATCGACATCTAAAATTGCAAGGACACATTGTATCCCCGTTTTTTTTTTTTTTTACTTTAAGGACTTGATCACGTGCTGCGCTGAGAACTATATTCTGAACCAGTGGATTGTCCAGATGGGCGACCATTTCCAAATCTCCCTATCGCCTAAAGTATTTCGAAAGATTTTAACACTTCCCGACCCAACGCCTACTTTCAAAGGTGAGAATTGCAAACAGTTCTTAAATAAGCATGGAAATTAATTATACCTCTTGCCAAAGTTATTACAGGACCCAGTGCCTGCTCCCCAGGACATGGCCATATTATAGGTTAGTGCATGTAAAAACCTTTTTCGGCAAATTGCATGGATTTTCATGAGGACAACGAGACAAGAAAGTGCAACCGACATCTCTTGGATGATTATGTATTTTTTATATTTTACGGTCAAGCAACAGACCATCTTCCATTGCCGCAAGATGATTTTCATTCAAATCTCTTCCCAATTATTGCAATACAAGAGGTAGAAGAAATTCTTTATGCCATCTTATTTAATTTTCGTCGTGCCGAGTTGTTATCCATTTCCTAGACTATCTATGTGTAGGAAGTTGAACTCTAAATTTGACCCAGTAACATTCTCGTGCCAAAAATTATGGAGACACGATTCTTGCCAACAATTTTATAAGGTCTTCAATTATTTTGTTTCAGTTTTTAAAGCATTGATATTTGGAAGGTATTTTCCCTGGTTTTCTGGCCAATCGACAATCTTCCTGGATAGGAAAGGAATAGTAGAAGAAATGGAGAACTATTATGTTATAAGGATTTTCGGTTCTAAAAAAAATCCTTGCTTCCTTCCATGTCACATATCCAATATAATGTTTTTAGTACATCTATTGGTTGCATTTTTTCCATGGAAAAAGGAAAGGACAATTCATGTCTATGCCTTGGAAAGTTCGAGATTTCATGGTCAGGAACCACTTCAAGAGTTCTTTCACTTACACTATCATGAATGGACTATGTACCAGTACCAATGATTCGCACAAGCAGAATCGAAAATCCCCAGGTGAAAAAATTGGCCAATCCCCGACTGCCACAGCCAATACCACATCATCTTGTGGCAGTAATCCAATGGCCTACCCAAGTAACAAAGTCACACACAGTTTTTCACGCGGAGGAGGAGATAAGAACCTGTTGGAAAAATTGAAAGTTGTCACAAGCTTCCTGCGGGCAAAAAACGGAAAACAATAGTCCAAGAACATGAGGGACCAAGGGGAGAAATTGATATCTACGATCTCTCCCTCGAAGATATGGAACTAGAAATTGACATTGAAAAAAAGTTCCCTGGCGACGATCACCTAGAGAGCACCACTCCTCACAATCCTAGGATGGAAATACTTGGCATAGATACATTGGACGAAGAAGAGTCTTTTGCATTTCAGAGCGCTATTTTTGATAGTGAATCAAAAAAATTGATTATTGAAAACAAAGATGTAAAGAATAAGAAAGGGACATATCGTTCAGAGTTCAACCTACGCAACATGCACCCTTCCCATATATCCAAGATGCATCGAGAAAATGGAGATACTCTATGTAACTCTATTAGCAGCCTTGAAATAGAAAACCTCATGTTAAATATGTGAATCAAAGAATTGGAGGCAACTCTAATGCCTCTTCCACTATTTTCTACTCCTTTGAAAATGGTCGGGTCCACCGCACTTGCGCCAAAGTTAAAAGGATGAGAAAGACTTCTCACATCAGCCTAAGACTATGTGGAAAATAATATAAACAAAAGAATGGAATTAATAACAGAATCTTGGGAGATGTCAAAGAATATGGTCTCTTTTGGAACAAGAACGCATGCTTTTCATGAGTATCTGCAAGCAGATCTCAAGAACGAGAAAGGTTTTTATCTCAATGAAGTTTTACCATTTGGTGTTGAAGTTACTGGTATGATGGAATTCATAAGAAGACAGGAGGATCTCCCTTCCCTGGATCAAATAGACCAAGTAAACGCATGATGGAAAGAAAAGGTAAAGAACCTGATTGGTATCGTTCAAGAATGTAGCCAGACCATATCTAAAAGAGACAAACTTTTCAACAAGCTAACTGAGATAGATCTAGCTGCCAACACTAATGAAGTCCAGGACCCAAAATTGATATTAAACTCGTTTTTTTTAACCAAGCAAGCATTTGATGATCAAGTTCATATCTATAAAACACTGTCATTTGAAAATTTCTATGGCATTCTTGAATATGGTGAAGATGATGTGAAAACTTGGCTAGTCGGTTATGCAATTAGAAACAAAAATATTCAAGAAGCATTGCACAACTTGTCTATTGATCTAAGGGACTTGGAAAGTTAATTCTTCAATATAAAAATCTAGCATGAAATGAACGTGGCGCCCATGAGGAGCTATATCGAAGAATGGTTGAAAAAGGTTGTCCACCAGATTGCCAATGAAGGTCAAAGCCAAGGAAAGCCATAAAAGGACATCAATGAAGAAATGAAAAGGCATGGGACACCATCATAGTAAGTTGATACTGATTACATTCTTTTGTATTCATCCACTTATTCTAACAAAGCTTTAATCCAGATCTGACAATTTTCTCTTTCTTCTTGCCAGGTTTTGTTGTTTTCCATCATCGACTTTCTTCTTTCTACAAAATTCATTCTTCTACATCTTTTCTTTGTAGTCCGCAACATTCCCAATATGAGTCATTCTGCCAAACACATTTTTATTTCACAAAATATGTACTGAACTATAGTTTTTTTTTCAAATTCGAAGAGAACTTTTTTTGGGAAATATTCTCAAATGTATTTTGTGATCCATTTTATCTAAATATAAATATTTGGGGTTGTTCTATGCTGATATTCAATGCTTGGTGTTGTTATTTGGAATTTGTATTTCTTCGTAAAATTAACTAATTTCATTGTACATGTTCATGTTCTATATTGTGCATGTGTTGCAGCTTCCTATATTTCAAAATATTCTTCGATATACAAAATGTAAAGTCATGTATTTTGTTCTTTGTTCCTTGTAGGTTTGAGAAAAAAAAATTGAGCCCAAAACACCATTCAAATTCAAACATGGTTTACATTTGGACTACAAATAATCTAGTAAGATACATTAATATGGATACATTT
>SNQJ01S0114302.1:6511-34027 GCA_010110895.2 Picea sitchensis
GAACCACTGTAAGAATGCAATGAAAATATAAAGTGCATGAAAACTAACAATTTGTTTGGTTGAGGAATGTTGAAGTTGCAGGAAGAAAAGGGTCTTGGATATGGTAGTGTTATAATCCCATAAGGAAGACCAATTTCCTATTGAGACAGACTGCTATGGGAAGAAAAATCCCATACTTGTGAATTTGGTTCCCGTGTGGAATAGATCTGAAAAGAAAAATGTGGAAAAAAAAGATCTTTGTATACCTGTGATACAGGTGAGAAAAAAAGATCTGCGTAGGGAAAAATGTGGAAAAAAAATATTTTTGTATACCTTTGATACAGGTGAAAAAAAAAGATCTGCGCAGGGAGGACATATGAAGGCTGTCAAACTGGAAAGCATGAAAGAGGCTACTGTTGAGACATGAGAACCATGTGGTAAGACATGATCACCCTAGAATATGTTGTGTTGTGGTAACACAAGCCAGAGAGACGCCTCGACAGAGTAAGTCTGAGGGATGCCTCGATTGTAAGACTCAATTAAGTCTCTGGAACTCTTCCTTTGTGAGAAAGCCTTGGCAAGGAAATATGGATCACCAGAGGGACTGTATAGAAGATAAGGGGATGCCTGAGCCTGGGCCTAGAGGGTGATTGACCACAAGGAAGAGGAGACTTTGATCATCCTTGTAAACTATTGATTGTGATCATGCACACAAGGGGTATGTCCAGGAAAAAAAGTAAGCCAAGAGAACAAAACAACCATGTGGATGCAAATCCATGAATTGGACATATAAGTATTGTGCTATATTATGAATTTTTCCTCTTGAATTTTGCACAACAAAAATTGCTTTCACATGAAATTATGATTAATATGCTTGCTGTCCAAAAATTTTGAAGGCAGATGATGAAGGAAAATAGTATGGAAATGACTCAAACAAGAAAGAGGATCCATATTTTTGAAGCAACTGAATGAGAAAAGGCATGACATGTGTTACTGAGAAAGAAAACTGAGGATGGTGTTCCTTTAAGGGGGAGGGGATTGTAACACCCCTGTTTGCCCCCAACTTGTAATTAATATTTTATCATGATCACCATGCTGTGACATGGGAACAATGTAAATGTATTATTGTTTATATTGCTAATGACTGAATGTGGGGGTGAAGCCTTGAAGTACTGGACATGATATCACTAGAGGAAAGAAATGGGAAAACTATGGAGAGGGTTCATTATGTCAAATGAACCCAAATTTCCTTTTGATGAGGATAATAAACCTCCTCCTATTCCCAAGGATAGGAATCAATTAATGAAGAAAGGACCAGTGGTTGCACCATCAACCACCCCATGAATGGAAGCACAGTCTAGCTGAATAATGTCATCCCAAAAGTACCATAAGGTCCTGCAAACCCAGGCCGACCCGAGTTTCCTTATGACAAAAGGAACATGATAGGAAGGGGAACCTTCCCAAGAAAGGGTGCACGTGCAAGGCATGCATAATATATAGAGAAGAGAGGATAATGCGAGTATCTCTCCAGCTGAGAATGAGCAGAAGACCGTGAGCTTGATGCTAAGGGAGCATCTGATAAACCTCACAGAAGCTGTGACAGAGAAAGGATCTCTGAAAATTGGCATAAATTCCCTAGTGATATCATGGCTTGGCACGAGGGTGGCCAGAGCGCTAAGAATGAATTCCTATGAGCCTATGGTTTGGTGTAAAGGTGAACACCCACAATTAGTTAATTTTCTGCAACCTATAATAGATAAGTATTCTCATATCTCGTGTAATTGAACAACAACTGTAAATTAAAGTTTGATATCCTATGAATGTTTAAGGGATGTGGATGTTTTCTTGATGATTAGAGTGTGTCCCTTTATATTTTCTTGATTGTGTATTTAAGAAAGTAAGGAACTATATGGTTTGTACATGTAAATGCTCGAGCCCTGCAGTGGCTCAAGTTTAAGCAAATGAACTGTGAGTTCGTCGACCTTGGGCACAATTTATTGTATGCATGTCGATACTCCCAGCTGTTTTGAGTCTCCTAGAAAAAGGAGTATGTTAAGATCAGGAGAAAGAGCACAAAGCACGCGCCAATGCCTAAGTATTTTGGAACTGACGAAGCTGAGGAAGGATAATGAGATTTAAGTCTCGAAAGGGAAGATCCTTTTGTTTGGAAGACGAGTGGACGAGATCCGTTTTGGAGGATCCAATGTTTGTCATGACCATTGGATTTGGAGAAGGAGATCAAGTGTTAACTCCTTGACTCCTTCAATCTTCATGAGTTTGGTGAATTTTGGTATTCGTCGTGAGGGAGGCGGATCCTCCGAATTCCTTGAGCCTGAAGTTAATCTCGTTCGTAGATCTAAGGATGCCTGGGAACTATCCCAACCGTCGGATATATGATGTAGTCAACCTGGTGTTGACTGATTCAGGAAGGCATGGGCGTTGTAACGTCAAAACCCTCAAAGGTCGGAGTCACGAAGTAATGGGATACGTGGATCTATGGATCCTTCCAGACCCCTCTCGACTGTTTGATTGAGGGAATGTGTGTGTCATGTTGAAAGCACATGGGGATCCATGTGTTGAGTAACGACGTTTCCATGTGTGGAGGCCATGTGGCAGGAGATTTCGGGGTCCATAAGTTTGACACTCCGGAGGAATTTGGATGAGAGACTTAAATATGTGAAGACTCCTAAAGTCGCAAATGATGGAGTAAATCTCTGCCATTGATATATAGGGGATGTGTGGCGCCATATCCTTTAGTCCAAAGACTTGGCACTACGAGGGATTTGAGGTGTGGTGTGTCTATAATCTTCGAATCCTGAAGTGATGAGAGTCGTTGATCTGAGGACACTTCGGGACTTTTCATGATCGTCAGATCTAGGCTGTGGTCAACCCGATGCTGAAAAAATATGGGAGCAAAGAGGAGTTTGCATAGAAAAACTCTCAAACGCCGAACTTATGAAGTAACAGACATCGTCGAACCATGGATTACGTGGACACACCTTGACTGTGAGATTGAAGGACTTGGAAGGTTACTAGTCTGTAGTGACGTGGAATAGTGATGTCATCCAAGGTGTCATGGAACCTCGATTAATGTGCCATGTGTCACTTGGATTCGAGAATTTCACATACCCTATAGGCCCATCAACATGTGACACATGTCATCTCTGTATTTCCACATATTACACCTGACACTTACCTCTTAGTCCATTTGTTGGGAGGAGCATGAGGGACCCACCTATATTTTCCCTCGTATCTAATACAATCACCACGTGTGAGAGTTGACCCTTCGGGAGTCCGAGACTTTGAGACTTCATAGGTTTGGAGTGTAGTGTCGAGGTAAGTTAAAAGGCCCGAAGGTCGGAGCCATGTGGAGAGATTTAGGGACTTCGAAAGTCCGGGAATTGGGAACTCTGGGAGACTTGGGATGCTAGAACCTATGCTCCCAAAAAGGGCCAAAGGCTAGGGCTATGTGGAATGACCTCGGGAGTTTGGGAATTCAAGAATTCAGAGGACATCTGTGCAGAAAAGAAAAGGGACGTTCAACGCCGAAGCACCGAATGCCGAATACTCCTCTAGCCTGTGTGTTAGATAAGGATTAAGTCTCGCCGTTGGATTGAACGGTGAACGAACCTTCCTGTGGATGTAGGAACTTGGGGATGGTATGAATGAGGTGGAGAGATGTGGCCCATGTTTGATAAATTCCCGAAGAACTCCGGGAGGCCGTAAACTGCAACCCAGAGCTCGTATTTGAGCCTGCCAACAGTTGTTAGAATGCTATTGGTGAGTAGAAGAGGATGAATACCTCAGACAGAGGATTCAAGATGTTTAAGAAAAATGAAATTATGATGCCCCATCCCTAGAAAGGGTACTTAGGGGTCGGGTGTGTTACAAATTGTGTCAATAAAAATATATTGGAAGACACATCGTCGAATGTGGAAACAAATGAGGAAAATAATTATGATCATCCCAAAAAAGCAAACTATAACTAGCGAATAAACTATCTATAAATACCGAATAAACTACCAGTTAGCACAAAAGATACATATACAAAGTTAGCAAAGAATCATTATGATCATAGATACAGAGTTAGCACAAAAGAAAACTATAACTAGCAAATAAATATCGAATAAATTATCAGTTAGCACATAAGATATTTGAGGCTTGCTAGACACTGGAGGACTCCATGGAGTTATTGGAGATCATATATACTGAGTTCTAAATTGGCCGCAGATTTCTAAATTGGTGGATTGGATAAAGATTTGTATACCATATATAAATATTTGTGGAAATCATATGAAAATTTTAATAATGTTGGGAAGGCCCATGTGTTGGGTACAGAGAAATCCATTCAGAAGGCAAGGAATTTCAAGCACTACTGTTGGTGATGGAAAAAAGAATTGGTGGAATCAACTCCTGCGAAGTTCATACATTGCTGAATGTGGAAACAAACGAGGAAAAACATTATGATCACCACAAAAAAGGAAACTATAACTAGCGAATAAACTATCTATAAATAGCGAATAAACTATAAGTTAGCACATAAATTGGTACAGAAGATGAAGACTTGCTAAACAATAGGGGAGTCTATGGAGATATTGGAGATCATAGATACAAAGTTCAAAATTGTCGGATCGGCTAAATATTCACATACTATGCATAATATACATAAATATTTGTGGAAATAATATGATCTTAAATTCATCTACAAGATTTGTTGGAAATAATATGATCTCTAAGCGAGGAAGAAACCTAAGGGAGAACCCTAATGCTACCATGACCATTAACTGATTAAGGTATACTAAACCATTAATATATAAGTCACAAAGAAACTCACTCTTACGGATCTATACACATTTTATTTTACAATTACTTTATATATGGTTTTAGCCCGTAATCAGAACAAATTTTTTTGATGAAGGGTTTGACTGAAACAACATCAATGATGGAGGGTTAATCCAATAAATAGGTGAGATGATAAATTTAATACAAGTTAGATTAAACCCATTAACAATCGAGTTACAGTGACTAACAAAAAAATATATGTAATAAACATGGCAATTTGGCAAATACAAGCATGAGGGTCAAACTGGTTAAGCCAAAGATAGATCCATCCACACACATATGGGTTAAAGAAAGTGATGATAATATAAATTAATAATCAAAATAGGCACATTATAGTTAAAGGGAGAGAGACAACCATCAATACACACCTAGAGCATGAGTTTGGAGCAGAGATTTATTTGTTTGCATGAGCAACAACTTCCTTCCGTACTGTTTAGAATTTAGGATCACTAGCAACCTTATGACAATTTTTGAAATAATGTTTTTTTTAGTTTCTATTTGGTACCGTTTAGAATTTAAAATTAATTTTTATTTTTGTGCGTTGTTCTTAGAATGTGTCGTTCATTGCTTCCTAGGAGACAGGCTGCATAATTTCTTCTTTATCTCATTCAAATACTTGATTTTTTCAATTTATTTTTGGTACTGTTTAGAATTTAGCACTAATTTATTTTTTTATTTTTTTGGTTGTTCTCATGATGCATTATCCATGCGTGTTGGTAGAGAGGTTGGGTAAGTTACCAATGATTGAGGGCTTGAAAAACAAAAGAAATAACTTACTTCCATTCTTCAACGAAGCAGGGTTCGAATAACAACAACATTTACAACTTATTTCCTTCATTGATGTATTTTTTAGTGTGTGTATGGCTGAAAAATTTAGAATGCTGAAAGAAAACAAGGTAATGAATCAAATTTCTCTCACAACAGAGCAAAGATTGGAGGAAATATTGGCATTAAAAGAAACCATAGAATTTATACTATTACCGAGAAAGATCATGGAGAAAACTGAGAGAGATCACTGGTCTCCTTGAGCCAAAAATATCGACCACCTTTCCCTTTCCCTTGAATATGATTTATCCAATAGATGATCCAAGTGCCTTCAATCTTGTCCAACCTCCTCCTCTATCACACATAAACACGACTGAATCAAACATCCCGACTCAAACTCAAATTGACTGAGACTCATACCACACATACAAATAACCACACATGCATTCTAGTACAAACCATAGATAGAGGAGGAGGAGGAAAATGTTGAAACATGGTTAGGCTTGATATATATAGCTTTTCTTCCACCTCCCTTCAACAGATAGATAATTTTTCACCTCTACCTTCCTCTCTCGAACCATCGATCCCTTACAGAGAGACAAATTCCCTTCTCTCTTCAATCACCTGCTTAAGCCGTTTCAGGGTCAATATAGTATGATTTGTGATTTTTTGAAATAATGATGTTTTTCAGTTTCGATTTCCTACCGTTTAGAATTTAACACTATTTTTTTTGTGAAATAGTGATTATTTCAGTTTCTATTTGGTACCGTTTAGAATTTAGTACTAATTTAAAAAAAATAATAATAATTTTGGGACGTTCTTAGGATGCATTGTTCACGGCGTGCTAGTAGAGAGATTGCATAAGTTCTTTTATCTCATTCAAATATGTGATTTTTTCAATTTATTTTTGTACTGTTTATAATTTAACACTAATTTATTTTTTTGGTTGTTCTCATGATGCATCATTGTCCATGACTATTGGTATAGAGGTTGAATAAGTTCTTTTATTTCATTAACCATTGTTAATGGTATTATCCTTTATTAGGATCACTTCGAACCTTATGATAATAGGTGTTGGTATGTTGGTTGTAAAACTTCCTGTCAGAAAAACATTCCCCTTTTGATTTGAGAGTATTTTCAAAAACTTCCTACATAGTTTATTCCAAAAAGCTTAAGCTTATCATAGTAGATATTTTTTGTTTTTGGTTGAAGTTCCTTAAGATTGAGGACACCAATTTATTGAGGATTGTCTCTTATAAAACATGTGATATTTTTTCTCTATAATACCCATACAAATCCTTGCCTGAGGGTTCCACATATAATACTGAATATCAATTTGATTAAAGGTTTAGAGTTAAGAGAAAGCAACCTATTAGTATCTTGTATTGTCATATTTTGTTACACAATATAGTGTAGGGATATTGTTTCCTCTACTCAGCTTCACATTGATTCATCCACATCTTTTAATAGATTAAATGGGGAGAAAAGTGAAATACTATAAAATTCAGTTTCTCATTTCCTCTACTAAGTTTCAATTGAGTCATCCACATCTTTTAATAGCTTAAATGGGGAGAAAAGGGGAATACTATAAAGTTCCATTTCTATATCTCATAGCAAGGTATTTACCACAATTTGGAAATCTCATCCAAGGAAGAAATATTCCTAAAGCACCTTGTACCATAATCCTATTATCTTTCAAGCATATTGCAATTAAGCACTAATCCTATTATCTTTCAAGCATATTGCAATTAAGCACTCAACCACTTGAGCTATATATATATATATATATATATATATATATATATATATATATATATATATATATATATATATATATATATATATATATATATGAGTCATAGATATGGTTTGTATGGTAATTCTCTCAACGTCTCTTCATCTCTACCTACAAAGCTATCAACAATGGTTGTGTGTAATGGATCTTGTGGACAATAATTCTCCTCTATTTAGGACCACAAGTAACCTTATGATAATAGGAATTCAAGTTCAATGTTCATTACTAAAAAACTTCACCAATTTTTATATATATATATATATATATATATATATATATATATATATATATATATAGAGAGAGAGAGAGAGAGAGAGAGAGAGAGAGAGAGAGAGAGAGAGAGAGAGAGAGAGAGATAACTAACTACACCTCAACATACAATCTCTCTCTCTCTCTCTCTCTCTCTCTCTCTACCTACAAAACTATCAACAATGGATCTTGTGGAGAATAATTCTCCTCTATTTAGGACCACCAATAACCTTATGACAATAGGAATTGAGCATGTTCATTATAAAACTCTCTATCATGAAAATATTTCCCTCCTCATAGTAGAGGAGTTGTTTCTTATTTTTTGATTAGGGTTAGGGCTCCTCAAGGTTAGGGATACCATTTCTTTTAGTTGTCTGTTATAAAATAGTTGAGATTTTTTCTTTTAAAAACCCGTATAAATCTCTATCTCCTAAATGCGAGATATATTTAATGATACTTGCAAAATCCATTTTCCATAGTGAGTTACATCCTAAATGCAAGCTATATTTTAATATAGGGTTTTATTAAGATCATTCACTGATACTTGTAAAATCCGTCTTCCATAGTGAGTTAAAGCCTAGGTTTAGAAATTGTAATTGGAAGTTAATCTTAGATTGTCTTCACTTTAGAAGTGCCAAGCTCATATACTATGCCATTATTGAGATAATTGGTACATTTCATAGAAGCACTTAAAAGTTTATTGGAGTATTGACCAAGTGGGAAGGGTTCTTCATATATAGTTCAAATCTAGAAGTAAGTGCTTCTATGAAATATAAAATATAACAAAGTGAGTCTATATAGAAAATATAACACTTTGTAGCAATTAGTTTCTCTGGAAGGATAATAAATTGTTCTAAATACAAAGTGTACCTTTCCATTGATTTATTCTACCTTAGTCATGTCCACCTTCAATTATCTAATTATCAAATAAAGCATCAGAAGAGCCTACCAATATTACATTTCTAGAAATGTCCCTAAATTATTTGCAAAATCATTGACTTGATCAATCATGATAGAGAAACAAGCTAATAAATATAGCAAATATATTCCATGTATTAAAGTTTCAACATTTTTTTGACCTCGGCTTCCAACGACTTTGTGTCCAAAGACGTGTAACTAACACTTAGGAGTTTTGCATTAGTATGGATATATTCAAGAATGTGGGTTAGTTTGAAATGTAGGGATTCAAAATGAAAAAGAACTCATTTGACTACATGTTCATTAACATGACATACCTCTTTTTCCACTTTAGTTAATTTGCATAATTTGTTGGGGGTTTTGTCCCATGTTGCAATCACAGTAAATGTTGTAGTTGGCTTGTTGTCATCATTTTTTTGCTTCCGATATTCCTTATTTTATTAGAATTCTTATGTTGAACACAAGCAATTTACAACTATTCAGTGTGAGATGTATGAAGTGGTAGAAGGGTTTCACACATTATAGAATATCCCTTCACCTAAGAGGTTGTGATTGGTAGAGAAAATCCTACAATGCACAGGCCTTAGGGGGCGTGAAAATGATCACAAGATAGAACTCACCTTGGTAAAGAGGGGGAAAATAATTGGGGATTTCACACATAGGTATATGATTGTGGCATACTTGACCTTGTCTTTCACATGAGCAACTTCAAATTCATATTCACAATACTATCTAAATGAACATCAATTTCCTCACATTCTTGAAGTACAAGAATATGTGTTGTGAATTTCTATGATTGTGCATTGTGGTATATGGATTGTAGTCTTGTTATGAATAGGTTGAGTAAATTACAAGTATCGGCCACTATGTTATCACATAGAATTGTTGGGTTAAAGAATCATGACACATAAGATCTTATTGTTTTCATAGCTTGTATTCTAAACAAGTTCTCAGGGATTATGTCATAAAGTTTCCAGCAGCTTCCTCCAAGTGTGCAAATTGTGTTTAAGCCAGGCGCTGCGAACTGGCTGAAGGAGAGTGTTGGAGGTTGAATAGTTTGCAGACACGTGTGTTAAAATCCCTAATTATTTGCATCAAGCTCAAGTCTATTGGATACTTCATAAGGGTTATCATGCTATTTGAAGGTTGAAAGGAGGTCCTTTTACTGATATATTTGTTGGCGCTGCAAATTGTGCTGTGAATCCTCTATTTTAGGACTATTGAAACTTTCACCTTTTGCATCCTTTCAAATTCAGCCTTAAATGAGTGAATTCTTACCCCTATCCAATTTAAAATGCGTGGTTTATCATTTGCTGAAGCAAGCTTAAAGTTGCAAATGTTGTTACTGTTGTTAACCTATTTTTATGCATTTTACAACATTTTTTGGGTGATGGCTATGAGTTGTAAGCCACGAGTATCGATTGTGGTGCTTTCCTCTAAGTCATATATCAATATAATGAAGTTTAAAACACTCTTGGGACACTTTATAGAGTTTTGAAATGACAAAATATTGGAAAAAATGAAACGGGCTGCTACATGAAATTTCACAGTGCCGACCCTGCGAAATGGTATTTTTGACTGTTTTTAAGAAATTAACACATAACAAAGGACTTTTTTTCTCATAAATTTTGAATGCCAATCTGGGTTTTTCTGAATGTTTTTGTACAAGAAGAACATGATGTTGTTGAATTTATGACAAATCATCAGCCCAACCCAGTTTGGCATTTGAGAGAAACAATTAAAACACTAGTGCGTTGTGAAATGTGTTGCAAACTTTCTGTTTTGCATAGTTAATTGGATATTCGCCTTGTTGGGAGGTTGCCACCTGTCAAGGAGGGTTCGAACGACTTCTCAGAGATAAGTTATATGCTAAGGGACACTTTCACCTAAGTTTTATCTCCATTAAAGACTTCATGCAGTGAGTTGGAAACAATTTATTAATGACTTCCAACAATTTCCTGAAAATTAGCAGTTTGTTGGATTTTTGTCTTTTTGACTATTGCCACCTATCTCCAAGGCCTAGAATCCAATGAAAGAGATGGGATTCGACCTCCTAAGGATATTTTGATACTATTTTCTATTTAATGAAGAAGGGATCTCTTGGAGAAGGGTGGGAATCATGATCAAAGAGAGCTAGAGGAGCAGTTGAGTTGCTCATTTATAAGCCCGAGGGCATGTGTTGTAGGCATTTCTGCCAATAGAGATTCATGAAAGTTGTGATACCATACTATTTTTGTCTTGTTTACATTCTTTCTTCTCACCTTGCTTGAGTAATATTTACATATTTTGAAGATCAAAATCTTCCTTTGGTTAATGGATTCATGAGCTGCAAAGGATTTATGGTAATTGCTTGTTAATCATAGATTATTGTTCAAGCAGTCTTTAATCTATATTATAGAAAGGATCTATGTTATGTCGATATTATTCTCTTTGTTTACCTTCTATTCTTCTATCCATCTTTGCATAAGCCTTTTGTTTGGCAGGTAGTTAGATTGCCTGTGATCTACAGAATGTTATGACTCCATGCCCAATAGAATGTATTTGCAAGCAGTTTGATGCCCTCCCTTTTACTCTTTTCTTGCTGATACACCAAGTATTACTTGTTTTAATCATTTAAATCAAATGGGTACTAGGCTTATCCTATAACAGTCTGAGGGCGACTCTTATTACTAACATTTTTGGCACCGTTTTCGGGGACAAAAGTGAAGAAATCTTTCGTGGGAGAATGACAACGATCAAATCCAGTTCTTGATGGTAGATACGAACAAGACACAAGATTGACTGCAATATTCTAACTGGAAACTCCAACTTCATTACAGATGCAATTACAGGTGACTCCACTGGTTTGAAATGGACAAAATTCTGGCTCAGAGGTATGCTTTCTGTGATTTCTCAAGTATAGTTGGTTTTCCAAATCCAGTGCCTAGTAGAGATGAATGGGAAGGTTGCATTCCCAAATTTAGAGGAGAATATTGGGAAGTACCAGCTGAGAACTTGCTGTGTTTCCATGATTTTATTTATCATCTTCAGATCATGCATGAGGATGTTTAGATCAAGCTTTTTAGGTGCTCCTTGGAAGGAAAGGCTCATGAGTGGTGTAGATGTCTTCCGGCTGCTAGCATTTAATGGTTTAAAGATTTTAATATTGCATTCAATAATTATTGCAAACAAGGTTATGGTGATGATATCCTATATGAAGGATGTTGTATGGAATTTAATAAGTTATATAGAATATCTACCAATCAGAGTGTTTTCAATCAAGGAACTGTTGAAGAAATTATTCCTCAAGATTTTCAACATGTTTCCCATGATTTTCAAAATGATATGTTTTCTCAAGAAACTAAAGTTGAAGAAGACGAGCAGATCCATGACATGCTTCTTGTTGAAATTTTTCATTACTCTAAACAATGTGGGGAGGTACTTAATCTAGTAGAATCTCCATTTGAAAACACTAAAATGAGCCTCCAATATGCTTTAGTTTTGTAGATAATTAAGATTGGAAACAATTATGAAGAAGAAAATATGCAGAGGCAATTCAATATTCAGTTGGGACCGGTACATAATTTTTTTATTGAAGTATTCTCTCATGTTTTTTATGATCCGATGGCAGCATATATGGAGATTTTTGTTAACTCAAATTTTGTATCACTTTTTCACCGTGGATATCAATTTCAACTATACTCTCAACCATATTTTATTTTATCATTGCCCATTTTAATTTTTCAAGACTAGACACAAGTCTCACATTCCGAACAATTATTTGACTGGTTATATTGGACATATCATATTACTTAATTAGGTAGCTGAGCTGGGTAGATTAGTGTAGGTTGATGTACACAAATAATCTCACTCCATGAGCATGTGATTTTCAGTTTGAATTTGTCTACAATGTGAGTTAAGTTTGCAGCTTATGACAGTGTTTTTATTTTTCAATAAGGGGCATAGATGTTTTCAGGAATACAGTATGCAGAGATGGAATGGATAAGGCACTGAAATTCATGTTCTTGGCAGCTCACAGGGAGCATGCCATCCCCTATGGAGACAGATGTTAGCACATAGAATTGTAGGGTTAAAGAATCATGACACATAAGATCTTATTGTTTTCAGATATTGTATTTTAAACAAATTCTTAGGGATTATGCCATAAATTTTCTAACAACTTCCTCCAAGTGTGAAAATTGTGTTTAAGCCAGGGCCCTACGAACTGGCTGAAGGGGAGTGTTGTAGTTTGAATAGTTTGCAGACACGTGTGTTAAAATCTCCAATTATCTACATCAAGCTCAAGTCTACTAGATACTTCATAAGGGTTATCATGCTATTTGAAGGTTAAAAGGAGGTCCTTTTACTGATATATTTGTTGGCGTTGTGAATTGTGTCGTGAACCCTCTGTTCTAGGACTGCTGAAACTTTCACCTTTTGCATCCTTTCAAATTCAGCCTTAAACGAGTGAATTATCACCCCTATCCAATTTACAATGTGTGGCTGATCATTTTTTAAAGCAGGATTAAAGTTTCAAATGTTGTTAATGCTCTTAACCTATTTTTATGCATTTTACAACATTTTTTGGGTGATGGCTATGAGTTGTAAGCCATGATTATCGGTTGTGGTGCTTTCATCTAAGTAATATATCAATATAATGAATTTTACAACACTCTTGGGACACCTGATAGAGTTTTGAAATGATAAAACATTGGAAAGAGTGAAATGAGTTGCTACAAGAAATTTCACAGCGCCGACACTGCGAAATGGTATTTTTGACTGTTTTTAATAAATTAACACACAACAAAGGACGTTTTTGCTCATAACTTTTTCTCAGAACATGATATTGTTGACTTGCTGACAAAAAATCATCCTGACCTAGTTTGACATTTGAGAGAAACAATTAAAACACCAGTGCACTGCGAAATGTGCTGCAAACTCTCTGTTTTGCAAAGTTGATTGGATATTCGCCTTGTTGGGAGGTTGCCACCTGTCAAGGAGGGTTCGAACGACTTCTCAGAGATTAGTTAGATGCTAAGGGACTCCTACACCTAAGTTCTAGCTACATTAAAGACCTCATGCAGTGAGTTGGAAACAATTTATTAATGACTTCCAACAATTTCCTGAAAATTTAGCAGTTTGTTGGATTTTTGTGTCTTTGACTGTTGCCCCCTATCTCCAAGGCCTAGAATCCAATGAAAGAGATTGGATTAGACCTCCTAAGGATATTTTGATACTATTTTTTATTTAATGAGAGAGGGATCTCTTGGAGAAGGGTGGGATTCATGATCTAAGAGAGGAGAGAGCTAGAGGAGTAGTTGAGTTGCTCATTTGTAAGCCTGAGGGCATGTGTTGTAGGCATTTATGCCATTAGAGATTCATGAAAGATGTGATACCAGACTATTTTTCTCTTGTTTAAATTCTTTATTATCATCTTGCTTGAGTAATATTTACATATTTTGAAGATCAAAATATGCCTTTGGTTAATGGATTCATGAGTTGCAAAGGATTTGTGGTAATTGCTTGTTAGTCATAGATTATTGTTCAAGCACTCTTTAATCTATATTACATAAAGGATATCTATTATGTGGATATTATTCTCTTTGTTTACCTTCTATTCTTCTATCCATCTTTGCACAAGCCTTTTGTCTGGTAGGAAGCCTCATTGCCTGTGATCTACATAATGTTATGACTCCATGCCCAGTAGAATGTATTTGCAAGCAGTCTGATGCCCTCCCTTTTACTCTTGTCTTGTTGATCCACCAAGTATTACTTATTTTAATCATTTAAATCAAATGGGTACTAGGATTATCCTCTAGCAGTATGAGGGTGACTCTCAATGCTAACACACTAAATATTTATTTTCCTACCAAATAAAAATCAAATGCAACTACATCCTTATCTTGATTCTCAATAGTAGTAACAAACATATAGTAAAATAAAACACACACACACACATATTAATATTTGATAATGGTAAAACATAACCCAAGTTAAAACACCATCTCCTTTCAACTGTACTCTTATCTTTTTTGTAAGGAACTTAAAATATAATATGAAAGGGAAGGACATGATAACATAAGTTATTAATTGTATTTTGAGACATTGCTTTGCAAATAGTTTTGGCAAGTTCTTTTTTTTGCAGTTATGTTGGTGTATTCATGACCTTTTACAATGGTGATATTTTGAAAGTCACATGATATTGAGATTGTATATTATGGAAAGTGGTTTCATTCCCTTTCCTATGAGTAGATAACCAATGTAACACACCCATGGTGGGGTGTTGAAATTTTGTTCTTCTTAGTAAATCAAGACTTCCATTTGGGGTCTCTATCCCATTCTGCTTGTCTAGAGCTTTCCAACCACGGTCTCCATGCTTAGAACCGAGCTCAGAGTTGGAATATATACCTCTCCCAAGTTTCTTGGGTGTTCATTGGTCGAGGCCAAGGGGCTTCCATGTGGGCCCGACTCAATATGCTTCTCCCTGAGTTCTTTGATATCCCTGAACTTCCAACATTCTTAATTCTATGGCGGGAATCCATCAACCAACAAATCCAAATACTGGACTTGGTCCTCGACTAAATCATAAGTTAATAGAGAATTCAACGTTCGGCCTTCGGATTTGAATTCTAGGCCTAGCCCCTTCCCTCCATCTACACTCGCATATCGTCGCGGGCTATGACCAGATTCCAGGACAATAGGCGCCAAGTCAACCCCCACACGAATCCTCCAGAGTGGAAAATCTACGAAGTTCACAATCCGACGTCGCATGTCCTCAGAGAATTTGGTGGCCTTGATTCACTTCGGGGCTTCGGGCTTGACAGTTCTCGAGTCTTCACATACACAAACTTCCATAGTGAAATCCTTCCAGAGTGTCATATCTTCTGACACACATCCTCCTCTATTCAACGGTCACGATGAACTTCGGCTCTTTGGCCTTCAGGAGTTCTCAACCCTCCACTCTTCAAATCTTCCAGAGTACTTCTTCTCCAGAGTGCGGGAGCTGGAAACACCTGTCCTTACCAAAAGACGTCTCAGATTTAGTCCACTACTTTGGGCTTCTGGGATTTTTGAAGTACCACACTTAATTTACTCCAGAGTGGCTCTACTCTAGAGTTAACAATCTACTTCTATGTGCCTCCCTGTGCCAACGAATAGGACCTACTTCAACACTTCGACACTTTGGGTCCCTTCACCAACCACATTGGCTAAGTGGGCACGTACCAGGGGCTGACACATAGATGGGTCAGGGGCGACACATGCCCTCACCTGGGATGACACGTGGCACGTGGCTCGTCAATATTAATCCATGTCACCATGAATGGTGTCACTGTGCCTCATCTCTTCAGTCCGATCATCTTTCAACATCTCTCATATCTCACAGTCAAGATCCCACCACTAGCAATTTGTTCACAGATCGACGGTTTTCCATGATTGCGGAACACCAACGTGCTCGCTCTTTATCAGAGAGTTCAATCTCCGCAATATTAAAAGTGCTCTCTCGACTCTGTTTAATCATGGTCATTGATCCTCCACCTGAATGAGATCAACATCGTTGGTTGATTATGGGCCTTGAACTAGCACGTCCGTTAATTTCTCCTTCTCGCTCCATAATGATTCCCAACCATCGATCTAATCGAATGACTGGTGTTTGATCTGTTAACTCCAGTGGATATTTAGGTCGATCTAATGACTGAGATCAATTTTCCTCCCAATGAAAAACTCACATTCATCTCTTCTATCAGGTTCTTGATTCATCTATGACTCTTGTTACTACGGGAGTTCAGGTAATTTTGACTATCGTGAAGTTTGACATCCTAGGGATTCAAACTCCCGAATCTCCGAAACCATCAAGAGAAAGCTCCTTTCGGGCTCCGCTCAGGGTTCCTAGGCCCAGGTCACATTGACCTTTTAATGAATATCGGGCTATGAGATCTACTCCTATCCGAGTTTTGGTTAGGGTCGTGGGCACAATTTTAAGGTCTCTCAGGCTACTGGTTTGAAGGAAACACCTTCCTATCTCGCAAAACTTTAAGTTCCGAAACAAGGCGGGGTAAACCCGTGGGATCACTGAGACGATAGAAGTTCCAAGAGGCTTGCTCCAACTCTATATCTGTGAGGTATCTCCCTTGTAAAACACCTTCGAGGGTTAAACTGGAGCATACGGGAAAATAATAAGCATAAGTTCTCAAGGAAGCCAACGTATACACATAACTTAACCATTTCAATACATAAAACATTTATAGATATGAAAATACATGCATGCAACCATTAATTCACAATTCAATGCATAGAGTATGAAAACACTTATCAGAACCAGATAACGTGAAGCGACTGCTGGAAGGGGTGCACGTTTCCACCCAACCATAGGCTCAGTCACTCCTAACGGATTTACCACTAGCCACCCCGAGCTAGACCGCGATGCTTTGTGATTGAATCTCTTCTTCCGGCACCACAATAGATAGGGATGAAGGTTACTCCCCTTCTCTCACATGATCTTGGAAATGGTTTACATGATACCAAGCAAGGAGGACCGACCTCGTTTATCAGATTGTATCATAACCTTCTCAACCATTTCCTGCAACTAGAACGCTTATCTCCTCGTTCTCCCTTGAACATGAGAGATTAGATTTTCATCTCTGCACTCTTTGCCCCAGTATTCTCTACCCACCACACCTTCCTCCATTGATTGTCTCAACAAGGTTGTGTGTGGCTCGAATTCCCAGTCCGTGGTCATGTTTGGAAGCCTTACATATGGGTTCTCTTCCCCATCCCCTCATTAACTCTTGAGGAGGTCTTCCTACCTACCAACCTGAATGTAATTCATTTCTGGGTCAGAGGACTGTTCTAGCCATGAAAAATTTAAATTCAGTAAGGTACTGGTTTGGTGAAGGTTAACGCAACCATTCCTAGTCCCCTCCACCATCTCTTTTCATAACATTCGTGGTCTTTCTTAGTACACCCCCCATTCCAGCAGTTATGCAACACTTATCCATTTTCTATTAAATAACATAATTTACATTCATCGACCTTTTATACAAAGGTCCATCAAATCAAACATTCACACATATTGAGTTTGCCATAGTCTCTTGGCCAATATAGTTATATTTACAAACTAGGGGAAACATTGTGTTACAATTCCCTCCCCCTTAAAGGAAAATTTTCCTCGATGTTCTATCTGTCAACAGGTATATCCTGTTGTTATGTATGATTGATGTTGTGTTATTCTAATATATGATATAATGTTAATGCACTATAGTGTTAGATATGAGATATACTGTGCGAAGTAGGATTAAGAAAGATAAAGAGTAGCTAGATCTGTGTGAGAGTGTTTCCTTGGATCCACTTTGCATTTCCTTTGGTTGTAGACACCTGTGTCTTGCAACCCCCTATTTCTACTTCAGGTGAGACTGCATCTGCTTCACAGGTGTTTCCGAAAGGGCCAGTAGTTAGGCTTGTTGGTGCGTTGTTAGAGCTGAACCCTGGGTCTTCCCCTGTGCCAATAAATGGTTTTGTTGTCGGGACCGGGATCTTCTTAAGGGAATGTCAAGGTGGTTTCCATCGAGGACAATGATTCAGAAGTGGATAGAAGAACAAGATAAGGAATTCGCTAAGCTCATAATAAGAACCCTAATCTTAGTACAAAGGATTGGTTGAGAAGGTATATATTTACTGATATACATGAGATTTTCTTTGGAGGAATTCATAAGGAGCTATATGAGTGAATAGACAGATTAGAAGATGCCCAGTTTGAGATCAGACTCAGACTGCCTGTGGTTTGGACATCAACACTGATCAAGAAGGTCAAGAGAGTTGATAATGTCGTGTCAAGAGCAGTAGATCACTGGTTTGATAGTACCATTGGAGGGTATATCACTGAGTTTGCTATTGACATAGTAGAATCATATAGCCAAGTAGAGAGATATTTCTTTAAGGGACCGAGAAGAATTTTTTTATACTTCTTGAAGTTGAAGATCAAGATGCTATTGCATGAGAAGAACATCTTGAAGATACATTAGTGGGTCAGATTAAAAAATCTAATGTTTAAGAATTTAGACAGCGACAACGACATAGAGGTCAGACACATGCATAGTGGGAGAACTTTCAGAGAAGTTCCTTTGGTGAATTTGTTTGAACAGAATCATGAACCACCAACACAGGAGGAAGAGTTCTATAGTGGAGAAGAAGAAGAGTTACTAAATGAGGAACATTAAGACTCTAATGGGGCAGAAGAAGGGAAGATTGAAGAACCTCTCTGACAAGAGGCAAAAACTTCAGGGAATATGCAGACTGTTGAAGTAAGTACTATTACACCTCTTGTTATTTTAAAAACATTAAGTAACCAAAGTAACCTAAATTATCAAAACACTCAAAGCACTGGTACAAACGGTTCAGTGCATACTCAGTCAGGAAACCTAGGAAGATCTGTGGCAGATGAGATGAGGTTACCCACCTTTAGGGGAGACAGATCTGAAGATCTTGATCAACATTGGTTCTTATGAAAAGATGTATGGAGTATTAAGAATTTCACCGATGAAGCTGTTAAGAGAGCTCATTTCAGTACTACCTTAAGAGATCACGCATTGAGATGGTACATGAAGTTCATCCAAGGAGTTTTCTAGCTGAAACCACTGAACGAGAACAAGACTACGTTGATTGCAGAATTCAAGAAACCCAAGTTGGAGTCACAATGCATCACAAAGTTGAAATAAATCAAGCAGAAAGTAGTTGAAACTGTGTAGGAGTTTGATCAGAGGTTTAAGACCCTGACAGGTCATTTGAGTTTTCAGATTCTGGATGAACAAAATAAAGAATGGTTCATTGTTGCCCTCTTACCACACATCAAAGTCCCTCTGATGCAACAAAAGATTGCTTCACAAGCTGAGGCACTGGAGATTGCCATGAAACTAGAATCAACCCCTATGGGAGAGTCCAGTTCAGGTATGAGTCAAATTTTGATTCAACTAACTAGCTTATCACTACAGGTCAAAGATATGAAAAAAGATAAAGGAAAAGACAAAAGAGAAGATATTTGGTGTATCAGATGCAAATTAGAAGGTCATGATAAGGAGAATTGTCCTCTATTCCATGAGTACTTGGCTTCAGGATCCAATATCCCTTTGAAGTAGGTTACTCTACCTTTGTGCGAGGTATGTAGAAATAAACATCGCCCTGCATAATGCTATTACATGCAAAAATATGTCCAGACACCTAACAACCTTTACTGCACATTATGTAAATCTATGGCGCATGATGAAAGATATTGTAGGGCTTATGACATCTTACATGAAATATCAAGAGACACATATAGAATTCAAAGCGAAGTACAACAAGAAGGAAATACTACACAGTTTAACTCCCCAAGAAGAGGGAACTTCAACCCTCGTGGCAGATTCAGAGGAAGAGGATGAGGAGGAGGCATGGGTCGAGGTTGAGGAAASATCATTTGTTATAACCTCACACARCCAGGTCACTTGGCAAGGGACTRTCAGAACCCTTGTACCACTTGCAGTTACTGCAACTCATTTGAACATGTCATAGAATATTGTCCTGCATTGTTAGCCAAACTTTAGGAAAGACGAGGAGGGAACCAACAAGTACAACTAATCTCAGCAGAACCTCGCGGAGTGGATCATAGAGTCACCGTTATCACTAGAGGAGGTGTTGCTACATGAGAAGAGAGGGTGACTCCAGGGAAGATTACAGAAGAATCAGGAGTTAGAAGAGTTGTGGAGAAGACATAGGAGTTTGATCCAAAGAAAGAGAAGAAAACATTTGGAGAGGCAAGAAAATATTTTGGAAGAGATCAGGCTTCTTCATCAAAGGCACAACCAAAAGTGAGAGAATGTGGAATTCCCCTGGCCTTTGATCAGTCTTCTTCTCCCGGAGAAGGAAAGAGGTAATCAGACTTATGAAATTCTTATGTACTTGCATTAATTTTATTCAGGATGTAAAAGACATACAATAATTACAAAATTTGATCAAACAGTATGAGATAGGAAGGGTAGATACTCTACTGAATAAAGTAGTACATCAACTATCCAAAAAGAGAAGGAAAAATAAGGAACTACACCTTAATTCCAAAATTAGAGATTATGATATAGATTATGTGGTCCTCGACTTAGGGTTGGAGGTTAATGTTATGACAAAGCAGACCTGGGCACTGATGGGAAAACCTAAGTTGATCTATTCCCCTATCAGGCTTAGGATGGCTAATCATCTTGAAACAAGTCCCTTTGGTAGGCTCGAACATGTCCCTGTGGACATCAATATGGTAAGAACATTTGTGGACTTTGAGGTGATTGAGATAGTTGATGATAATTGTCCTTATCCTGCACTGTTAGGAATTGATTAGGATTTCAAAAATTCCATTGTTGTCGACTTAAAGAAAATAAGAATGACATTTGAAGGTGATGGCCTTAGGGTCATTGTGCCTTTGGACCTTGATGAAGGTCGAAGATACACAGAACCCATCAGAGAAGAAGACCATGCATATGAGCTAGAGAATATATATAAATTGACAACAAGACAACAAGATTACATTAACCCTACATCAGACGGGAATTTGAGCTGGCGAAGTGACAATACATGCTCACCGGACTCAGAAGAAGCACTGGAGAACTAGAAAAACAAAATGTATGAATTTTCTGCGTGGAGATGTGCCAGATTGACCAAGGAAGTTCATTGGATTGGCATAGAAGTAAGTAAATTTCCCACCTTTGATGGTTTGAATCAATTAGAAACATTCTTACTGGAATTTGAAGAAGTTGTACCAATACAACATAGATTGTTGGCACTGGATGAGGCTTTGAAAGCTACTCCAACAAGATGGTGGGGGACACATAAAAAGAACACCATGGACTAGATACGATGTTTCACTTTTATGACAACGTGATTTTCAGACAACATTGAAGGATGTGAAGTTAGATACACAGGTCAAAGTTGTCTGAAGGACCATGTGCAAGGTTGTGAGGAGGCCTAGAGAAACATTCCTCAAGAATAATGGCTGCATAAGTTCTTCAATACTCTAGACATAACGCCTATCAATTGGTATCTTCAAGCAGAACTCCGCCTCACCACTTCAGATTGGTACGGTATGACTCAGAACTTTGTAGCTACATTTTTATTTGAAAGTTAGTATCCCATGGTGAATCAAGATTTACAAGTTGTCAGACAAAAAGTCTTTGAGGAGGCACCTAGCCTCCCTATGGAGCAAGAAGAGGATGAATGGACTGCACCTCTTAAAAAACTGCAAGGATGTTACAATATCAATGTCTATGAAGACGATGATCCTAGGAATGTGAACATCATAGAAATGGAAGGACAGAGAGACGTAGAAGGACTAGGATTTGAACTACCTTTCATTGGACAACCGATCAAAATCAAGAAAGTTAATATTGGAACAGAGCAAGCACCTAAGCTTGCTAATCTTGGGGATTACTGGGATGATGCCACCATTGATAAGATCACAAAATTAGTGCATGAATATCAGGACTTGTTCCCAACCAAGTTCATTGATATGAAGGGAATAAAAGAGCCCATGGGAGAGATGAAGATCCCCTTGAAACCATATGCAAGGCCAGTCAAGTAGAGACCCTACAGATTGAATCCCAAATATAAGGAGAAAGTGAAGATTGAATTAGACAGAATGTTGGAAGCAGGAATCATAGAACCTGTTGAAGAGTCATAGTGGATTAGTCCTATGGTGGTACAAGATAAGAAGACAAGAGAGATCAGGATTTGTGTAGACCTTAGGAAGCTGAATGATGCCTGTTTGCATGACCCATTCCCTATATTGTTAACAGACTAAGTGTTAGATAATGTAGGAGGACATGAGGTATATTCCTTCACAGATGGATTTTCAGGTTATCACCAGATTAGGATTGCCAAGGAAGACCGCCATAAGACCACATTTGCAATAGAATGGGGTTCCTACCAGTATACAATGATGCCTTTCAGATTGAAGTGTTGGACATACCTACCACACTTATAGGGGGGGTGAATGAGTGTGGGGATATTTTTCCCAAAACTTCCTTCTTACACAAAACTCATTAGTTAGCATTCAACATTTATTCATTAGTCATTGCCGTCATTTATAATCAGTTAGATGTGAACACATATCAACATTATATCATCAACAAGTCATCACCACAAGGAAATCAAAGAAGAAAAGATGTATGTACAATTTTTCTTTTTATTACGGACTACAATCCTTGGGATTTATCAACAACAACTGAATAGAGTACAACTCTACAAGAGCACCAGCTCTATATGAAAGACTCAACTTACATCCTCAGCACCAACTGAGATGAGGCAACAATCCTCCACAGATATCAATCTATCACAGGTACGCGACCTGTCAGTAGTGCAGCTCGTGTGTGTACGTGCCCTGGCTCACTACAACCAACATATGTACATGACCATTCTATAATGCAACATGTGTATACTTCTGAGAAACTAGGGTTTTTATTTGCTTCACATGCTCAAATCCTCTGCAACCAGTAATTACATTATCTTATATCTTTCACTTTCCAAACTGACCTCCAACCAGTCACAACACATCCAATCTCTCCAATTGCTTATTCACACTTCTCAATCATACAATATGAATGCCACTCAAACATGTGTAAACAACCAATATACTATAGCCATTATATCAATACTGAATCATAAGAGTTCTTCTCACTCCATCAACCAACTCAAACCACATCATAACAACCATACCAAGAATTCCCTAAGAATTCACAACACAACAAGCACTAGTATCCATCAAGACAATAATATAACCATACCAGAGTCTCAGTGATAGATTCGAGTCCATAGAATGCATATCTAGAACCTGCTTCAGTCTTCAATAGCTAGTCATCAACTCAAACACAAATCTCCATGATTTTATCCATTGTATGTGCCCTGTCCTCATACAACACGCGTGTGTATGCGCCCTGGCCCATTACAACTAGCGTATACCTCAAAAACTAGGGTTTCTGAAGCTCCAACACTTTTTCCATCAAGATATCAGACATTTCCAAAACTTTGATGCATCCATGAGATGCTCCTCACGCTCTCTTTCTTAGAATATATATTCAATCATGCTTAAGAGATACACACAAAAGATACACAAGAGATTCTCCCAAAATTGTACTTTTCACAATAGACCCTAGCCTCTTATTTATACTCTTCATCTTCTAGATAACTTAACCCACTTCTAGGTCACTTAACCCATTTCTAGGTCACTTAACCTATTTTCCTCATTTTAGGGTTAACCATTTTCCATAAATAGAAAGTTCTCCATTACTTTATCATTTAAATATTCCTGCTCAATTTTGTCACCTTACTTTAATATTTAAATAACCATTCTTGATTTTGTCACTTCACTAGTTTACCATTTAAATAATATTTTCTTCTTCTCAAGCACTTTGACTTCTTTGACCCTATGGGGATTCAAGCCATCATATCGGGCTCCTTCAACTTCGTAGGTCCATAACTCTCTAACCGTGAGGAGTTATGTGACATTCCACATACCACCAGAAATGGCATTACAAGCACTATCCATCTAGGATAGTTTCACCAACAAAATCACTGATCTTAAGCTCATTATTCCATATACAAGCATGGGTTCTCTCAACCATAACTCAACCACAAAGCGTTTTCTCGTGAGGGATTTCACCATAAGGGGACCACTTTGGAGTTCATCCATTTGTACTTCTTATCAACCATGACAAGAAAATAATGAGTCATATTTACATCAAACAAACTATGCATCATATATCAAAGAATCCATCTTCATCATGTATCAATGCCAACTCATTGATCCATCTCTTCATCTATGCATCATATCGATGATAACTTATTGATCCATCTTCATCGATTGGTTTCCACTTGACATATATCATTCTCATCAAGGAAAATACATATATATTGTTCATCAATCATCAATCAATCAATCCATTGACATTAATCAATCACTTAATCACTTGACATCAATCCTTTGACACCAATCAATCAAACCATTGAGATCAATGACAACATGATCCAACAATCTCCCCCTTTGGCATTGATGGAAATACCAACATTGATGTCAACATGTAGACAAGGCATGCTCCAAATCAATATTCATCAATCATATCAATATGAATATCTCTCCCCATTACGAAACATCAATCACATCAATGTGACCATCTCTCTCCTCTTTGACATCAATGGCAAAGGGATATTCTCCTGCTAGGGCTACTCCCTCTGTCTGGATGCCTTTGATATTCCTATGAATAATCTCTCCCCTTTTGAACAAAGGATATCACTCTGATGCAATGCTGAAGATACATTGCTCATACTCCCCCTATGACCATCGCTCCCCTGGAATTATTCCTCTGTGCTCTTTCTTCAAATATAGGTTTCTTTTCTAGGTATCCATCTAATAAATATCACCTCCTAGAATCATGCTCAATATTGACCCCCCATATGGGTATGTCTCCCCCTATTTGCAAGATGATCAATATGTTACCACATGACAATCCTTAGACCTGTACATGCATCAAACTTATGCAATACCAAACATCATGAAGCAAATGATATGTCAATAATTAAATAGAGAACGATGAGCAAAATATCAACCAAGTACATCTTGTACCAAAATGTCTTCCCACCATGCACAACATCCATGTAAATCAATACCATACAATGTGCCATAAGATATCATCCATGTAATGTATCAACCACATGCCAACATGTGCATCTACCAATTATTCCAACCATGTCAACCATGTGCATCTACCAATATGCCAAACAATGTGCATCTACCAATATGCCTCCAAGTATCATAACCATGTATCTCAAACAAATACCAATTTGTTGTGCTAATAAAGTAATACCAATGGTGTACTATCATCAAGAATATTCCATCTATGAGTGTAACAAACATGCATATCAACAGTTATCAACACTTGTACCAAGCAAGTATATCAACCATGCACCAATACCACGACATGATGAATTCTCATACATGTATGCCAAATCCTCCATAAAATATGTGCCAATCAAACTGCTAGTAGGTGCCTCTACCAATCATGCATCAACTATAGATCATCAATGATGTACAACATTATCACCTCATCAACTCACCAACTACATGTCCCAATATGTAGCCCATCCATATGCCAAATTCATGCATCAAGTTTTCCAACAAGTAAGCTTCCAATAATACATCATAAGATATATCAGTGAAACTCAAAATATGTACCAGCCATGTACACCAATAGATCATCATCAATCCTCCATTCACTACAACAAATACTAAGCATCTAACAACACATGTACTAGTAGTATGATTCAATAGATCAATGATATCTCAAGATATATCACGTAACCAAGGTGCCATAAATTCACTGTCATAACCAACATTGTTCTTCAACAGAAAATGCCTCAATCCATACTCATGGGATAGTGCCATCCATCCAAGATGGCCTTTCATTATTTTTATCATCACATTACATAATCCAATATAGAATCATGAAAACTTGCAGGAAATAGTGTCAGAACCTGCAACAAATAATGTCAAACCCTGCAACAGAGTGTCATACCATCACATCAAGCTACAATCCATGTGCATTGCCTTTTTCCCAAGGCTTTACTATATATATGCGACATGCTGCACATACATATCGCGTATGTACGTGACCTATTCAAGGCCATACTGCATATGTACATGACTGTTACCACTGTCACCCGTGTACGCTTCAGTGGATGACACACTTGATCTTCCCTTTAGTCTTCCATTCTGTTCTAGTTTCTCAGTCTTCTTCACCCACTTATGAAGGTGTCCCTGTTTCTCAGAACTTGAGCTCTGAGAATCCATCTTTTCAAAGATGTCTCCCTTCCTTACTTCATTCCTTCTTCTAGTCATGCTATGTGAAGTCCTCATCATGGACTTTATTCTTGTGTTCAATCAATCCTGGGATTTGTGGACAAATCCACTACAACTGTAACATCTAATGGTGTTACAGTGAATAACAATGTGTCCTACTTGATCATATCTCCAACAGCTCATGGTGTTATAAAATCTTCCATTATATTTCCTTTCATAAGATCTACATTCAAAATCTTTGTGATCATATCCATTACATGAATAACAATGCCCATGAAAAATACTTTCATACCTTTGCTTTGGTGTCCCAAGGATAGCTTCTTGATGTCTTCCTTGCTTTGTTCTTTTGAAATTTTATTTGCCTTATGTAGATGGTTTATTTGCAACATTTTCTTCATCCTTTGAGGGACTTACCTCATGCTTCTTTGAGGTGATTTCTTCAGCATGTGTAGCTTCTTTATTGTATCCAATACCTGATTTATCATATGTTGATCTTTGACTTTCCAAGATCTCATTCAAGATTAGTGAGCTATTTAATAATTTATTTGACTTCTCCACTTTCTTTCTAAGATCAACAATTTCAGCTTCTAACTTACAACATGACTCTTCCTTTTCATTTATTTGATTCTTCAATAGTTCCTCTATTCTTTTGGCTTCTTCAATTTGGGTCTTGAGATAGACAATAGTTTCAAAACTTTTGCTAATCTCATCATCTACCTCCCTTTCTTCTTAATCATTCTTTAGTCTTGTGGTCTCTTCTTCCTTTTCATCTACTTGAGTCTTATTACTCTCCTTTTGTTCCTTGAGCATTTCCTTTAACTTCAAGATGTACTTTTGTCTCTTCTTAAGAAACTTCTTAGTGTTATCCGAAATATAGTTATAGTCTATATAATAGTGATCATTGCTATATTCATATAGACCCTCTTCAACTTTCTCCTTAAGATCCAATAGTTTTTCTTCTACCTTTTCCATGGGATAATAATCAACTGATTTTATCCAAACTACTTCTAGATATTCTTCACTAGTAGAGAAAAATTCAACATCATCACTTGATTCTTTGCCTTCATTTGGAATGTCTTCGAGATCTTCCATTTTACCAACATCGCATTTAGAAATAATGCAATCAAGA